>PVJA010010526.1:0-37167 GCA_004027025.1 Myocastor coypus | reverse complement strand
GAACTTTCAAGTACCTGAAATAAAAATGAGATTTCCCTACTCCTATAAGTGGCAGAACGGGCAGACAGAAAGTCTGCTGGGATCTGGAAGACCTGAACACGGTCCATCAGCTTTGCCTTCCTGGCATTCAGAGAATGCGCCCACCTACCCTCAGGGGGCACGACATCTCCAGGGACGCACTGGGCATTCACCGGACAGGGCCAAGCCTGCGCCATGCCAGAAGAGGTCCCTGCTCCTTTAAAGGGGCTGAAATCTTTGTGCGAACCCTGAACCCGAAGGAAGGTCAAGGAACTCAAGTTCTCCCAGCTAAAGGAGAGAAAAGAGGAACTTTCTGCATGGTGCACGTGAGTCATGGTCACTGCTCAGGGTGACAGGGGTGATTACCACAGTGCCTGGGGACCTAACTCCTTTCAAACCGAGCCATGAGTCAGGAGGGACTCAGGCCAGCACAGCGTGTCACCCATGGTCTGTGGGACTTGTCAGAAGGAGACGCTGGCAGGAGCGCCTTGAGTCAGGAAGCAGGCTTGAAGGAGCCAGGTTCTGAGCTCCGGAGATGACCCATGCTTGCCGCTCCGCCGAGTCCTGCGGCGCCTTGGTGTGTCCAATACCAGGCCAACGGCATCGTCCTGGTCCCCTGTGCTACCTCCTCGAAAACATCCCCCTCTCAAAAAGATCCGAGTCAGTGCGCCACCTGGGGTGTCTGCGATTCCATCTGCCCTGTGCTCTCCAAGGCTGACCTCCCAGTCCCCAGAGCCTTCCTCCTGCCTTGATCTTTCACACCCGCGCCTTCCTCCCCAGCAGGGTCGCTGTGAGTCCTTCCCCACTGTCCTTCAGGCCTAAAGTTCTGGTGGCTTCCGAGCCCAGTGCCTGACGGACTCGTAGCAAATCTCTTGGATGACAGAGTAAATAAACAATAATAGTAAATATGTATATTGCACTTTATGCCCACCAGACATTATTGTAAGTGAATGAATAAACGAGGCAAGATGAAAAAAAAAACCCTCAATGAATGCAAAGAAAGTAATGAATGAACAAATGAAGGAAACAAACGAATGAGATAAGCAAAGGAACAAAGAACAAATACCCAGGAACATCACGAAATAGTGCCTGGTCTCTTTCGAAGACTTCACTGGGCTGCTTCCTCTTAGGATGCCCCAAATCATTTTCCAGCTGACATCATTTTCAAGTTGTACGTGGTGCTTAGGAAGGGCGGGGTCAGAAGCTCGGCTCCCCCTCCCCCTTCACGCTGGGACCAGTAGGACGTCGTGTCCAGCGCTTCTTCTTCAGGTGTAATGAGCGGCAGCCCCTCCGGTAGCGTCTGGGTAGAAGGTCCGCTACAGAATGTCCGGTGCACTTACTTTGGAGGTCGCCGCAGCACTTCTGGGTCAAAGCCAGGCATGGGCCCTGCCGCCCTGTTTCTCATCCATCTCCCTTGCTAACACACCTCTCTTTATCACTCGGGCCCTGCCCAAAGGCATTTGGGGCAAAAGCGCAGCAAGGGAGTTCAGTGGTGCCTTGGGTGCAGATGATGCCCCAAATCTGCTTCTGTATTTATGTGAAAAGGTTCTGGGAATCAGGAGGTGAATGATTTCCTCCAGGCAGAGAAATGAATAGCTAAGGCTATCCCTGAGGATTCAGTACTCAGGTGCCTCCCTGCATTATCCCGCTGGATCCTCCAACAGATGTGAACTATGCCCCTTGTACAGATGGGCACATTGAGGCTCAGAGAGGTCAACTAAGTGGTCATCTCCAGATCCCAGCTGTCCTGGGTCTGCCTCAGTTTTGACATGGGAAGCTAGTATCTCAGGAAGCCCCACCCCTACACACAACAACACAGACCCCAAGCCAATGACCATGACTTTTCTGTCACACCCTGCTGCCCACTCTAGGTAAACGGATCGACTATGGAGGGAGAAGCAGAGAGTTGTGCGGGAAGAAGGGGCTGGGGGGAGGAGCCCCGTGGGCAGCTCTGAAGCCAGACAGGCCCCAGGCTCTGCGGCTGAGCTGTCTGGGGGGCAGAAGGCCACTGGGTCCCCTGCCAGGAGAGGACAAATGGGGCTTTATTCTCTTCCGCCTCCTCACTCTCCATCCCAGGAGAAGACTGTTTACCCTGCCAGCCCTGTTATCTGCCAGGTCTCTGGTTTCCAGCCAGGCAGTGATACACAGTGTAAATTCTGAGACTCTGACCAAACCAGTCTCCCTGGGACCCTCACCCGGAGGTTGGAGTAGGAGGCGAGGTGACCTCTGAGTCACCTGGGAGCCCAGACCTCCAGCCGAGACTAGAGGTCCCTGCTGCAGAGGACTGTGGCACTGTGTGCCAACTCGTGCTGCTGTGGCCTCCTACAACCTTCCCACCCAAAGGCCTTGAACCAGGACTCATCACCATGCCTCACAGAAGAGGAGGACACCAGGGACCTCAGAGGGGCAGCCCTGCTGGAGTCCCACCACACGGGTGGGTCAGTGGCAGAACTGCTACCCCAGCTCACCTGCCTGTGAAGCCAAGGACCGTCCTTTGCATGCAGTGGGATCACAAGGACACAGAGATGGAGCTGGCTCTCAGTGTGTCACCGTGCGACCCCTGCATCCTACTCTATGCCTTTTGTGCCTTCTGTACCTAAATGACATCTACTGGTCCTAAGATGTCACCAAGGGGGAGTTTGAGCCCCTCCATCCACCTCAGCCAACCTCCCTTGAGCCTGGGTTGGGCAAGCCCATGTCTTGGACGATGGTCACAGGTGCTAGGATAAACACAGCTCATACAGTTTGAGGTGTAAAACAGCCCTCAATGGCTCCCACCTCAGCAGTGGAGCTCTAAGAGGACAGGAACTTGCCCCTGCATCCTAGCACTGGTATATTGATAGATTGAACAGATAAATAGATGAATAAATTGCCAAACAATTCAGCTTTGATGTAGGAGCTCAGGCCCTTCTCAGAAGTATACTTGGGTGGGATCCTGGAATTTGGCAGGTGGCACTGGATGTTGTGCTGTCCAGCCTTGCTGTCACCCCCTGCTGCAGATATACTAAGGTCCAGGAAAGAAAAGAGTCCATCAAGGGCCTCAGGCAGCCAGGGCTGGACTGGAAGGGACTGAGACCCAGGACTCCCCTCCTTCCGAAGAGCGACTTTTCATGTATCAGGAGTCTGCATCTGCCACATAATCACAGAGTACAAAGCCCTCCACCTGCTTTATATCATTTAATTCCTAATAGACCGAAATAGGAGGCTTGGGTGGGCAGAGTGCTGTCGGCAGCTGAATTAGATAGAAATATTAGAGGCAAGCAGACAGGACAGGACCCTCAAAGGAGACAATGTGGAAGACAAGGTGACCTTGTGGCTTTGGAAGAGACAGACACTCCCGCTGCGGGCCAGACCTCAAAACAAGAGAGTAAACCGATGCAGCCACATACTTCCCTAGGGATGGGCACAGGGTCTGATATCCTAAGTAGGGATCAATCCCCTTGAAAGAGTCAGCAAGAATCACTAACACAACCCCTGCAGGAAGATCCCTGATCCCTATTCATGCCTGCTGGCTACATCCCTATTTGATCCCAATTTAATCTATTGTACCTGAGCAATTCTACTTGTAGTCTTATTAGCTGACCACAGTTTTGTCCCACCTCTGGCCCACCTAAGTGAGTTCCTGTGTTTCCCACCTTAGAGCTGCCTCACCTCATGATTTTGCCCTATAAAAATCCCTAGAAATGGCAGATTTGAGCCGGGCGTGGAGACGCACGCCTGTAATCCCAGCACTCGGGGAGGCTGAGGCAGGAGGATCAGTGAGAGTTTGAGACCATCCTGGGCTACAAAAATGAGCTCAAGGCCAGCCTGAACTGCATAGCGAGACCCTGTCTCAAAAAGACAAAAAAAAAAAAAGGAAATGGCAGATTTGGGGGCAACCCACCTGGGTCCCCCTTTTATCTCTCTCTCTCTCGGACAGAAGCTTTCTTTCCCCCCAGTAAATATTCTACTCTTAACATCCATTGTTCCTGAAATTCATTCTTCAGTTTGTTTGTTTTTTGTGGGACCGGGATTTGAACTCACCACCTTGCACTTGCCAGGCAGGCACCTGTGCCATGGAGCTATTTCCCCAGCCCCTATTTATTTATTTATTTATTTATATTTTAGGGAAGGGTCTATAGTGTCTAGGGTCTAAGGTCTTGCACCTAGACTGGACTTGTAGTGATCTGCCTATTTACAGCTTTTCAAGAGCTGGGATTATACATGTTCACCACACACCCGGTCTCAATTGTGTCTCCGTGTGCCCCAAGGGTGGGGCCAGAATGGCAGGCCTGGAGATTGAACCCCCGGCCCCTGTGCCTGCTTGCAGGTGCTTTAATCTCCTGAGCTATTTGGCCAGCCCTCGTTCTTCAGTTTTAAAGAACACCGAGCTCAGCCCAGGTATCTTTCAGGTTAGAAATTTCATTCCCCTGTATCAAGGGGACTTACCCAGGACCCGGACCTAAGAAAGGGCACAAAAAGAACAGTCCCCAGCTCTCCCCCTCCCCCCATGCCCAGAGGAGGCCCCTGCCCTCGGTTCTGGGCACCTGCTGCTGACACAGCCCAGCGGCGGCTCTCAGGGATTGCTGAGTTATTCCTATCTTACACCTGTCCCCTCTTGCACCTGAGAGAGAGGCTTTGGGCCATGTTTTCTTACCTTTTCTGCACCTCAGCCTGATTATTGTCAGGTCTCTGTGTTATACAAACCCAGACTGATAGGCTGCTAAAGTCTGATGTCAGCCCCCAACTATTTCTGTCACTTTCAAACAGAAGCCGAGAATTCCTGAGATGCCACAAGGTCCCTCCCTGCATTCCTAAGACTCTCCTTGCTGAGTGCTCACCCCACCCCACCCCCTGCAATGGGGACCTCTGTACACACTGGGGTCACAAATGAAGGCACTACAGCTGCTGATGGGCACGGGAGAGAGGGGTCAGGGACACTGGTTCCCATGCAGTCTCTGTTCCTTCCAGCTGTGAGGCCACTGCAGAATTCTTCAGCTTGCCCACCTCTGAAATGGGTGGGGAATGACCTGACCTCCCCGGGGTGGCTGGGAGCAGCAGCTGAAGTGCCCACCTGGGGTCTCCACACTTGTGGCTGCCAGGAATTCGAATACAACCTGAGACTGTCTGATAGGTTGGCCAGAGTGAGTGGGCAGATCCTAGATGTAGACTGATTTAAGTGAGCAATTGTCAGGGCAGGGATCCATTAGAAGAAGAGGGAGAGTGGCACGGGACTGTGGGCACAGGAGCACGGGATCCTAAGGATGCAGTCTCTGAAATCTCTGAACCTCTGCCCTTGTCCTCGGGGAGCACAGCACCAGGGCGAGTGAGGTGGCCTCTGGGGCTTCAATCTCCACATTCCTGCAGAGGACACTGGCCCCTGTAGCCAGGCCTCCCTTGGTGACCTCAAGGGCAAAGGGTGGCAAACAAAAACACTGCCCACAGGGGCTGCTGGAAATTGGAACTGGAGGTCATGAGCCTCAGGACCCAGAGACTCACTCCTCGCCATCTCTGTTGTTTTGTAGGTGCCGGGTGGCCCAAGCAGCAGGTGGCATCCAGGACTGTTGATATGTGTCCAGGTGCTATTAAGGTGACAGATTTTTGCACCTGGGCTCAGTGCTGGCTGGAGACACAGCCCTGTGCAGGAGCAAACCACGGAAGGAAGGTGGAGAAGAGCCCAGTGTCCACCATGGGCTCACCCCACTTGCCCCATCCGTCACAGGCCTGAACACAGGGCACGAGGCACTCCCAGGAGGCCCCAGGAAACCCTTATAAAGTGAAAACTTCCCGGTGAGTCAGCCTGCCCCTGCCAGCCCGGCTCATTCACTGGGGAGGTATTTTCCTTTTCAGTCCTTTTCAGCAAAGCCTTTCACTGTCGTGGAGGTGACATCATCTGCTGGTAAATGCTCTGCCTTGTGATAAATTTCCTCTGAACTTTTGCTTCTGTTTAACAAAAAAGAGGGGGAAAAAAGGAGGTTGTGGGGCTAGAGAGGACAGCATAGGCACCTGCCTGGCAAGCTCAAGGACCCAAGTTCAATCCCTGGGTGTGCCAGCCCTAGAACCTGAGCTGGCCACTGAAACCAGGCATGGTGGTGCATGCCCTGTAATCCCAGTGCTGGGGAGGCTGAGATGGGAGGATCACTACAAGTCTGAGCTGCATAGGGAGGCTGTGTACCAAGTAAATAAGTAAATAATTTAAAAAAACAACAACAACAAAAATACCTTCAAGGGGAGCCAGCAGCCCAGAGTAGTAAAGCCACATTCACTGGCTGAATCAGCAGCCCAGATTCAAATCTCAGCTCTGCCCCTTTGTAGCTGCTAGAACATGACCCACGTGAGATATGTCTTAGAACCTCAGTGCCTCTGTTTGTAACATGAAGCCGTCACTACCAAGAGGATCCAAAAGACCCCAGCGCCATTCAGTCCACACCTGTGTGTATTCAGTGCTCTGAATGTGTCAAGAACATGCTGATACTATGGGAATTATGGCAAGGAAACACATGCATGTGTACATATGCATGCGCACATGTGCGCAACAGGCACACACGCGATCTCGTAGTGTGTACGTTTGCTCAGCATACATACACAGGTATGCACACGTGGTTCCTAGGCAGCTGAGTTAGTGAATGTGTTATGCGTGCCTGCAGTGGGGATAGGGCCAGTTCTGGGTGGACAGGCATGGGGCACAGCAGATGACCCAAGGAGTGACAACCGAGTGGCAGATGAAAGAGTGAGAGAAGATGTCACCTGGGCAGACAGAAGCTGAGGCATGGAGGCTCGTGCTGCAGCACATGGTCTAATAGCATCAGGTTCTGTAGCTATGAGGGGCTGCACGCACAAGAAGGGGAGGGGGAGTGCCGAGATAGCAGCCCCCTAGCGCGGTTTCCAGCTCTGAGCTTGCAGGCCTGCCCTTCCCCAGCGCAATCCCAGGGGGCTTTGCACTTGTGGTTTGTAAATGAAGCGTTATCATATACCCAGTTACTGTGTAGACAGAAGATAGTGAGTTCCAGAAACTGGTGACTGACAATATCCTATGCATTTTGTTACGATTCAAATCCATCACACCTGTTATCCCAGCACCAGGAAGGCTGAGGCAAGAGGCTGGCCATAAGTTTGAGGCCAGCCTGAGCTACATACATAAGGAAGAAAATCTGTCTCAATTTTTTTTTTTTTTTAAACAATGATTTGTAGAACCTCTGCAATGGTTTGGATTTAGTGATTTTAAAAAGTTTGCCTTGGGCCCGGCAGGATGGCTCAGTGGTCTAAAGTGCCTGCTTAGGAAAGCTTGGGCGGCTGCAGGGACCGAGGTTCGATGCCTGGCACCACATGCTGCGCCAGCCCTGCCCTCTGGGCAGGCTGAGCGGGCCATTAAAAAAAATAAATAAATAAAAATAAAAAAAATAAAAAGTTTGCCTTAAGGCACAGGGCAGGAGATCCCCCCACACACACACCAGTCTGAACCTAGCTCAACTCAGCCCTTGCCCTCCAGGGCTTGGCATCAAAGGGCCGCCAGGTGGGAGCTGGGGAGGGGAGACTGTGACCCTCATGGAACACTTCCTGCCTGTCTGCCAGGAGCTGAAGAGAGTTCAGATTCAGGGTTTAGCATTTATGTCACAAAGAACATGCCGAAGAGCCATCTCCCACTGGGCTGTCCTTGACTGTTGGCCATCTGTCACTGAACCCAGCAGCAAACCAGACGAACCCCAAGGCTGTCTACTTTCTCTCCCATGCCCAGCTTGGCACTGGGCACAGGGAGGCTGCATTTTTACAGAAAATATGTAAGGGAAGAAAAGAAGAAAGGAGGGATGAGGAACACCTGTTACCTGGAATTCCTTTTGCTTGGTGTTGCAAATTAAATTGCAACATCAATTCTCATGAATATTAAATATGGAATGGGGGCTGGGGAGATGACTCGGTGATCTAAGTGCCTGCCTGGCAAGAGCAAGGACCCCCCAGGTGTGCCATGCAGGCCAGTGAAACACACACCTGTAATCCCAGCCCTGGGGAGGCTGAGACAAAAGGATCACTATGAGTCTGAGCTGTATAGAGAGACCCTGTACCAAATAAATAGAGATAAAAAATAAATACATAAATATGGAGTGGCACGTATCACAATCCCAGGACTAAGAAGTCTGAGGTAGGAGAATTGGCCAAGAGTTCAAGGCCACCTTGAACTATCTAAACATTTTAGTGTTTTCTTTAAACTTGTAGTGGGTTTAGTGAAAAGGGATTTTGGGGCCATCAAGATAGCTCAGTGGTCTACAAGTACCTTCTTGGGCAACCACAGAGACAGAGGTTCAGTCTCTGGCACCATATGCTGTGCCAGCCCCACCCCCAGGGTAGGCTGAGCCAGCCATAACAGAGAGAAAGAAAGAAAGAAAGAGAGAGAGAGAGAGAGAGAGAGAGAGAGAGAGAGAGAGAAAGAAAGAAAGAAAGAAAGAAAGAAAGAAAGGAAGGAAGAAATTTGCTGAAGGAAAGGGATTTAGATAACTCAGGTCTTTAAAAACTGAGGAACTTCAGGCGTGGAAATGAAAACATTTCTCCCTTCTTAATTTGATTTCTTAGAACAAGTATGGGTCTCCTCAGTCATGCTTTCTGGGTACAGAGGGATGGAGGAAAGAAGGAAAGGGAAAGAAGAGGAGAAGGGAAGTAAGTCCCCCAGCGTCTGAGCCTGTGTTTTGTGTTCAGTCTCATGCTAGGCCTGACTAAGCCAGAGAACAGCAACCAAGGTGACAGAGGTGTGGGACAGCACGCCTAGCAATCACATAAGACAGACAAGGGTTCCATGTGCAAGATCCCTAAACAAGCATAAGCAATTGGCACCAGGAAAAGATTCTGCGCTGGGCACATGATACACAGTTAACCCTTGGGGACAAACACGGGGCCTCCGTAGATGAGCAACTCAGCTTCCAGTCCTGGCTCTGCGGCTTGCTCGTCTGGACAAGTTCTCTCTCTCTGTGCAGAGCCTTGGTTTTCCTGGCTGTGAAATGGGGCCACCGAGGATTGGTAGCACCGTGTGAATGTTGAGTGAGACAAGGAGGAGGAAGTCTCCGCCCCAGTGTGGGGGGGTGGGATGGGTAGCCGGGGCAGAGATGGACTTGGGCTGGGGGCATCTGGGCAGATGTCAGGTGTGGTTGGCAGTCTTCAGAACCAGGGCAGGACCACACACCGGAAGCAGACGTGTGCCCTCCGTGAGTGCAGTATGCATAGGTGAGCCCTGCATGCTCTTGGTGCTAATGCTGAATGTGACTTCTGTTTTTGAGAGTGATTTATTTTTAAATGTGGGCTGGGCACACACAGCTCCTCATGCTCTGTTCCTGCCCGCCTCTGGGTGAAAGAAAGGTCACCAAGTAATGAGACCTCACACTCCACTGGAAACCCATAAAGCCATTCATGTGCCAGCCCTAAAACCATTCATGCGCCATTAGGGCCGGGGTACAGAAAACCCACATAGGCTGCCGCTGAACAGCGAGCGCAGGAAGCCAGGGTGGACAGATGGCAGAGGACAACCGGCGCCCCTGTCCATTCGGTCGCAGCGAGACGCAGTGAAAAGCAAAAACTGACCGTGAACGCACACTCAGCCTGTCGCCGGGGACCCCATCACACTCCCGATCCCCTGGTGCTTGGAGTCATTGAACTGTGTCGCCCACAGATGTCGCCCATCTGGACACTTTGGTCCGCAGCCTTTCTATTCTGAGGTGGAGGTTTGACGACAGCTAGCAGGGGGCCTTTTGAAAGTTTATATCCACCAGTTCCATTTTCTTCTCATTTTAAGCCTCTTTCCTAAAAATGTGTTGTTTATCTTTTTTTTTCAAGCAGAAAAAACTTTAATAGGTTTTCCTTTCTTTGCCTACTGCATTAATTGCACAGTCCTCATTTTTCTTTCTTTTAAAAAAAAATACTTATTTATTTTATTTTGAACTTCATTTATTTATCTATGTTATGGCCAACTCAGCCTGCCTTGAGCATGAAGCTGGTGCATCATGTGGTGCCGGGGATCGAACTGTGGTGGCTGCAGTTGCTTAAACTTTCCTAAGCAGGCATGTGCTTTAGACCACTGGGCCATCTCACCAGCCCCCTCATTTTTCTTTTTAATCTTTTATTTATTTTTTTTTTACTTGATATAGGGTCTCACCATGCAGCTCGAACTCATAGTGATCCTCCTGTCTCAGCCTCCCTAGCTCTGGGATTGTAGATATGTGTCACCATGTCCAGTTTTGGTGGCCAGCTGGGTGGTGGCCCAGCACAGCATGCAGTACAAGGGATTGAACCTGTGTGCTTGTACTTGCCAGACAGACACTTAAACCACTGAACTATCTACCCATCTGTCCTCACTCTTTTATTCCAAAATCACAAGACTATTTTCCATTGTGTCGCCTTGCCAGTATTTTTCCATGCAACGGTAGGGGTCGAACAACCAAAACACAGCCATTGCCTAAAGCCATCAGAAAATGTTATTTATTTGGAATTACAGTTTTGAAGTAGCCACCAAAATTATTTTTTGGTTTGGGGTCACCGCAACATGAGGAACTGTATTGCAGGGTCACGGCATTAGAAAGGTTGAGAACCACTGTCAGAGTCTCGCTACGGAGATTGGACTCATAGTGATCCTCCTGTTTTCAGCCTCCCAAGCATTGGGATTACAGGTGTGCAGCCCCATGCCCAGTCTCAAAATCTCAGTCTTAACACGCCACAGGGGCTGGGCCGCACTGCATGCCAGCAAGCGAATCCTCAGCTGCAGTGCTCCGCCCGCTGAGCTATCTGATGGGCCACTCTATGCAATCGTTTTTTGTTTTTGTTTTTGGTGGGCGGGCTCATCTTGCCCTTAGGGCAGGGCTGGTGCAGCATGTGGTGCTGGGAATCGAACCGTGGTCTCTGAGGCTGCTTAAGCTTTCCTAGGCAGGCACTTTAGACCACTGGACCATCCTGCCGGCCCCTCTATGCAATCTTAATCATTTCATTCCTCTATGTATACACTGCTCATTCACGGACCCTGCACTGTTGGTTGCTGAAGCCAAGCCTTAAGCTCACCCTCCCAAGGGCTGTCTTCTGTGGTTTTGACAAACAGCTCACACGCAAGATCTTCACGGGAAATTTAGGCATATCAGTAAGACTGGGAGATAGGGAAGGCAACGGAAGAACGAATGAACTAAATTTTGTATGGACACACCTGATATTTCTGGTTTTGGACGCTTTCTAATAAAGACATGGTGAACGTTGGCAATAACATCCATGGTGAGGAAAGTACACAAAACTTCGTGTTGAACCGGGCATGGTGGTGCATGCCTGTAATCCCAGCACTTGTGAGGCTGAAGCAGTAGGATTGGTGCAAGTTCGAGACCAGCCTGGGCTGCAAAGTGAGCTCAAAGACAACCTGAACTGCACAGAGAGACCCTATCTCAAAAAGACAAAAAAAAAAAAACTGAGGGAGGAAAAGGCTTTATTAAACTCAGCTACCGAAAGGCTGTAAGTGCAAGACTAGGAAGCCACACTGGTTCAGTGTCTGGCAGGATTCAAAAGACCACATCATGGCGGGCACATGTGGGACATGGAGGTCACATGACCAAACAAGAAGGGGGCGGGGCAAATTCGCTCCCTTTATAACAACCCTTTGGCAGGAGCTCAGGGTCCCAGGAGAGCACACATGAAGGCCACGGGTCTCCCATCAGGCCCCATGTCTGAACCTCTTCTCGCTGAGAACCCAGCTCCTGAAATGTGAACCCAAGGAGGGGTGGGAGTGAGGAACCACACGCAGACCCCAGCAGAAAGAAGGGAGGGGTGAGTGGACAATTAGAGAATCAAAGTAGCCCATTTAAATGTAATAGCCTCATGGGGGCCGGGGAGTTAGCTCTGTGGCACAAGTGCCTGCTTGGCGAGTTGTAGGGTCGTGAGTTAGAACCCTGGTGCTGGAAAAAAAAAAAAATGTACCAGCTTCTGCTTGCCTCGGGGAATAGGCAGCACACGCCAAGGGCTGAATGGAGCCTTCATGCACTTGTCATGTTCCTTTCAGCGCCGTGCTGCTCAGATGAGGAGGCTGAGTAAGGCCATGGTTGCAGGGTGCAGTCCCTGGCATGGCGGCAGTAGCAGCACACAGAGAAGTGCTGCTGTGCTCCTGAATCGGAAATCCTGGGGGCGGGGCGGGGGGGGGGGAGCCAGCACTTCACTGCGCCACACTCTCCAGTGACTCTTTTTTGTTTTGTTTTTATGTATATAGTATAGGATCTCACTATGCTGCTCGGATTCCGAGCGACCCTCCTGTTTCAGTCTTCCCAGCGCTGGGATTACAGACATGCACCACTATGGCCCAGTCTCCAGTCAGCTCAATGTGCCCTGGGGGCAGAGCTGGCACAGCAGGTGCTACCGAGTGACAGAATCCTGACCCAAATGCTTACTTAAGCAGGCATTTATTTCACTGAGCTATCTTGCTGGTCCACTGTGGGGTAATTCTGAGGTGGAATTTGAGGAGTCCCTAGGTTAGGGGCGACCTAAAGCCCAAACTGCTTGAGGGCAGCCCCAAAGCTGAACTTGGCCCTTATTTATTTATTTTTCATAAATATTTATTTATTTATTTATGTATTTATTTATTTTAAATTTAACAATGGTTATATTACATATTTTCATCATCGGATCACTTTAGATTAATAGATATAGGTATATGAGATTGATCAAACAATTAAACATTAACATTTTCAATAAACATTACTTTTTTTATTAACAGTTGACACACTGCATATTGTCTTCACAATAGTTATACAGAGCACAGGATGTGGGCATGGCACACCTTCCAATTGATATTGGTAAGGAAAGAAAAAAATTTAGAGTTCTTATATTAGGGAAACTATACAATATTTATACGTGTAGGTCTGGTATTTCACTAATGAGTATATGTTCAATACCTTATTTATTTATTCATTTATTTATCTTTAAATGATTTATTTGGTACAGGGTCTCATATGTGGTTCCAGGGACTGAACCCAGGTCCTTGTGCTTGCCAGGCAGGCACTTAGCTCACTGAGCTGTCTCCCAGCCAGTTGGCCTTTATTTAATGTGCCTACAGTCACCAGAACAAGGCTACAACCATCGCAAAGCCAGTGTTTGCTTTTGACCTTTCACAATGAGGGAGAAGATACACCAGAAGAGCAAAGAGAACCTAGTAGTATTGTTCTAGAATTTTGTTTTTGTTTTTTGAGACAGGGTCTTGCTATATAGTTCATGCTGGCCTTGAACTCATCAGGTAACCCAGGATGGCCTTACAGCAATCCTCCTGTCTTTGCCTTCTAAGAGCTGTGATTTTAGGCATGTGTGTGTGTGTGTGTGTGTGTGTGTGTGTGTGTGTGCATGTCTGTGTGTGTGTGTGTGTGTGTGTGTGTGTTTGAGGCAGGATCTCAAGATGCAGATCCAGCTGGCCTTGAGCTCATTTTGCAGCCCAGGCTGGTCTCAAACTCCCAATAATCCTCCTGGCCCAGCCTCCCAAGTGCTGGGATTACAGGCATGCACCATTTTTGGTCTTTTTGAGAAAGGATTTCTATATGAAGTTCAGGCTGGCCTGGAACTCACCTGATAGACCAGGCTGGCCTGGAACTCACAGCTTCCCAAGTGCTTGGTTTGCAGGCATGGCCACCCCCACCAGCCAGAACTTTTAAGAGGAATGGAATTTGGGTAAAAAGTTAAATGAAGCAATATTTGGAGTATCTCACAGCAGCGCTATGTAGAAAGAGGTCAGCACCGCCTGGACTGCAAAGTGAATCCAATTTCGTATTTCCTTGGGTATTACGGAGCTAAGACAGATGCAGAGTGTGGTATCCACAAAGCCCCTCCTTGAACTTTCTCCAGGAGAGAGTGGGAAAGAGGCTGCCTCTCAGGCAAAGTGACCAGGATGCCCAGGATAAGACCAGGAGGGTTCATTCTTACCTTTTATCCCTCTCTAAATGCCCACAGATAGAGGACCATGCCACTGGTCAGCCACGCCTCGAGGACAGAAAGTTCTTCCAACCTTGTAGTTGACTTTATCCCTGTCTGTCACTCTGGACAACCAGTGGCTTCTCAGACTGGCATTTTCTCAGCCTAAGCTAATTTTTACTCTCTCACCTAGAGGGTGTTAAATGAGTTCACAATTATAAACTGCTTTAACCAGTGCCTCACAAACAATTAAGAGGAATTATAATTTTATGTTACATGAAATTATAATACAATATGACATTATGTCATGTTGGAATTAATATGAAAATTAATTAATTAAAGTAATGAGGGCTGTGGTTAGACAGATGAAAGATGGAAGAAGGCCTTCTTTTTTTTTTAACTTTATTTATTTATTTGTTTGTTTATTTATTTATTTATTTATATTATGGCCGGCTCAGCCTGCCCTGGGGGTGGGGCTGGCGCATCATGTGGTGCTGTGGATCAAACCACAGTCTAAGCTTGCCTGAGCAGGTGCTTTAGACCACTGAGCTATCGCTCCAGCTTTCTTTCTTTTTCTTTTTTTTTTTTTCCCCTCTTTGGGCAAGGCTGTGGAATTGGAAAGTACGTCAGGCTGGATTGTAGTAATAGATGAGCTAGATTAAGAAAGACCCTGGGGGTGGCTGGGGAAATAGCTCCATGGCACAAGTGCTTGCTGGGCAAGTGCAAGGTTATGAGTTTGAACCCCGGTCCTGAAAAAAAAGAAAGAAAGAAAAAAGGACCCTGGGTCTGGTTCTAGGCAGGCTAAGAAGGAGGGGCGCCGGTTGAGGGCCTGTTTGCAGCTGTAGTGCAGCACCTCGCTGTGCTCCTCCACGGTCAAGGGTTTGGACTCTGTTGCTGGTGGATGGTAGTTAAGGCTGAGTCCTCCAGTGGTCGAGCTGACCAGCACCTGGATTCCCACCAACCTAGGCAGATGGCAAGGCCACCCACAAACTGTTTTCCTTTTGAAACTTTTAGTCTCTCACGTTGGTCTTTTGGTCTGATCTTTTCTAAAACAGAAAAACAACAGAATGTCTCCGAACTTTCCCTCTCCCACCAGTTTCCTTTCTGTAAGTAAAACTGAGTATTCTGTAGGGCTGGGGACATGGCTCCATGGTAAAGCCCTTGCATAGCATGATCCACAAGACTCTGGGCTCCATTTCCAGTACCACCCAAGTAATAAATTCAGTGACAAATCCTTCCACCCCCCAAAAGCCATATGTGAGGAGAGAATGACACAAAGTCACCATGCATTCTTTATAATGTTCAAAGTACAGCACAACATGGTGGAACATGCCTATAAGTCCAGCTATTTGAGAGGCTGAGGTGGGAGAATCTCAAGTTCAAGGACAGCCTGGGCTACTTAGTGAGATCCTATATCAAAATAAAATACAAACAAGAGAGCTGAGGCTGTAGCCCCTTAGCTGAGCACTAGTCTAGCATGCCCAAAGCCCTGGTTTAAACCATTTAAAGATAAATGATGCCCAGCATTTATCCATAGCCACAGGCCAGAAAGAAGAGCACCGAGGGGCTAGCCTGATAGCTCAGCAGACCAAAGCGCCAGCTTAGGCAGAGTGCAGCACCAGGGTTTGATCCGGCCCCGCCACCAGGCACATTGAGATGGCAAATGAGACTGGGCATGGTGACACCTATAATCCAAGCACTTGTGAGGCTGAAAACAGGAGAATCACTATGAGCCTGATCTATGTAGTGAGACCCGGTAGACCCTTGCTAAATATAGAAGGAGGAGGAGGAGGAAGAGGAGGAGGAGAAGAAGAAGAAGAACAAGAAGAAGAAGAAGAAGAAGAAGGAGGAGGAGGAGGAGGAGGAGGAGGAGGAGGAGGAAGAGGAAGAGGAGGAGGAGGAGGAAGAGGAGGAGGAGAAGGAGGAAGAGGAGGAAGAGGAAGAGGAGGAAGAAGAAGAAGGGGGGAAAAGGAGAAGGAGGAGATTTTTATGCCTATATCTTATATTCTGAGTAACTACTCTAAAGATATCAACACTCGGGCCCAGCGGGATGGCTCAGTGGTCTAAAGCACCTGCTTAGGAAAGCTTGGGTGGCTGGAGGGAACACAGTTCTATCCCCAGCACCACATGCTGCACCAGCCTTGCCCTCAGGGCAGGCTGAGCCGGTCACAAAAATAAATAAACAAACAAACAGAAGTTCTGAAACAAGAAAAAAAAAATCTAAAAATAAATAAATAAATAAATAACATAAAGGATCTGGGTGTGGTGGTGCACACCTGTAATCCCAGCACTTGGGAGGCTGAGGCAGGAGGATTGATGTGAGTTCAAGACCAGCCTGGGCTACAAAAGGGAGCTCAAGGCCAGCCTGAACTGTATAGTGAGAGATGAGCATATCAAAATGTGAAGAGGATCCAGGGAGATGGCTCAGTAGAATAAGTGCTGGGCTGGCAAGCACAAGGTCCTGAGTTCAATCCCCAGTACTGAAAAAAAAAAAAAAAGAAGAAGAAGAAAACCCATTATTTTCAATAGGCAGAACCAATAGATACTACTGGCATTCCTCTCAGACCTAGAG
The DNA here is from genome assembly GCA_004027025.1 of Myocastor coypus. NCBI lineage: Eukaryota > Metazoa > Chordata > Mammalia > Rodentia > Myocastoridae > Myocastor > Myocastor coypus. Next base: position 20,699 of record PVJA010010526.1, on the reverse strand, counting down.
AGGACAATCTCTCTCTCTCTCTCTCTCTCTCTCTCTTCAGTACCAGGGATTGAACTCAGGACCCTGCGTTTGCAAGGCAAGCACTTATTCCACTGAGCTATCTTCCTGGCCCAAAAATAATCATAAGATTCATATGAAACCAGAACAGAAGAGACCAAGGATAGCAAAAACAGTGCTGGAGGACAAAAGCAAATCTAGAAGCATCAGAATCCCAGAAGTGATAAAGGATAGCAATAAAGATAGCACGGCACTGAAGAAACAAAAAGACAGAACAGACGTGTGGATCAGTGGAGCAGAACAGAGGCAGCAGAAACAACTCCAGGCAACTCCGCTATCTGATCTTTGACATGGAGGCCGAAAATAAACGCTGGAAGACAGATAGTGTCTTTAATAAAGGAGTCTAGGGAAACTGGATACCCACATGCAGAAGACTGAATCTCCATCTATGAATCTTCGTCATATATTAAACTAAAGTCAGATGGGCCAAAGATACAGACATTAAAATAAAAACACTTGGGGCCAAGGAGATAGCTCAGGGGCACAAGTGCCTGCCTGGCAAGTTCAAAGTCCTGAGTTCGATCCCCATTTCCACAAAAAAAAAAAAAAAAAAAAGCTTAGAAAACAGAAACACTTAATTTGCTGGAATTTAAAGTAGGTAAAACTCCTGAAGGTAGACACAGGCATAGGCACAAGAAATAGTGTTGTTTGTTTGTTTATTTATGCAGGACCAGGGTTTGAACTCATGACCTTGTACTTGCCAGTCAGGCACTTGTGCCACAGAGCTATCTCCCAGGTCCTTAAGGAGAGTATTTATTTATTTATTTATTTATTTATTTATTTATTTAAAAATTGACAGCTTATGAGCTTCTTCCTCTTTGCTTGCCAGGCTGGCACTTATGCCTCTGAGTTAAATCCCCCACCCAATAGTGTTGTTTATTGCCAAACAGGATCATACCAAATTAAAAATATCCGCACAGCCAAGGAAACAACCCACAGCATGCAAAGACCACCTACAAAATAAGGCAAATATTTTGCCAACTATTCCAGCTATTCCTCAGGCAGAGGACTAACATCTGGAATACATGGAGAACTCAAAAAAATTGAGATACCCCATCCCCCAAATAAAAGATCCAATGGAAAAAAAAAAAAAATGGCCAGCTGAGCTGGTAGGCTCAATTTGGACTTGATTTTCCTAGTATCTGGCACAGGCACTGTCTTCAGCTCAGCACCAGGGCTGCCCTCAAGATGTCCTAAAAGAAGCAAGATAGAAAGAGGAATCTTCCAGACACCAGGACAGCTGAAGACAGACAAACATTCATTCACAGCTAGTGGCCAAGGGCTTTGTCCCTGAGAACACTGGCCCTTGATGTCTGCTATGAGGATCTTCTCGCCCAGTGTCTTTCAAATCCTGTTTAAAAATTCTGTTGCCCTTTGCTCCTTACAGGTGGCTGCATCCCGCTTTGTCTCCCTGCACCCAGATATTAAACCCTATGCCTCCTTGATTTCCCATAAGTCTCTGCCTTGAGTCATTCCTTAATGAAATGGCAAACTCTTCTCAGAAGCAGAACTACAGATGTTCAGGAGGAGGCAACGTCTTGCAACCTGGTCTGCATCACTTGGTGGGAGACAGCAAGCACCCCCACACACACACCCGGGGCAGCTCTGTGTGGAGCCCGAGGCTGGGGCAGGGTGCTGTCCTGGGCAGCCGGCCTTTGGCCCCGAGGAGGAGCAGGCTGGGTTCTGGTCCCCACCTGCTTCACACCTGGGGCTTCTGAGTTTTGGCTTAGGCCGAGGATGGTGTCACCATTCTTTCCGAATGAGCATTAATTACCTCCGAGAAAAAGTGCCAGCTACAGGGTTTGCGTCTCCACCCGCCTCCCGCTCCTCTGCTTTTTCCCTTTTCTGTACAGGGACAGGTGAGAGGGAGGCGGCTCCCTTCTAAAGGCCAGGCGGCTCCCTCCCTGACTCACCCGCTGCCTTGCACCCTGCCTGCTGGAGCTGTCCCCAGGGAGGGGTGCCGCCCCTCCCCGCCCCTCGTGCTTGGGAGGCTGACTCAGCCCTGAAGTCACCCTTGGCTCGGTTCTCGCACAAGCGCCTTCTTGCCCTACCTGCTGGGTTCCCACCGGCACCCCTGCTCCACCCTGGCTGGCACGTGGGTTGGGGTCAGTGATCGGGGCTGGCCCCGGCCCCATCTACACCAGATCCAACTTCTGTAGGAAATAGGTACCACGCATCAAGGATAAGGAAGACCAGTGCTGCTGGGACAGAGAAGATGGCACACTAGACTCCCCCAAAACCATGGGGTGCACTGGGGAGGATGTGCCCTGCTGCTCAGGGGTAAGGGACAGTTTCACAGGAAGGTGATACTTGGAACAGGGTTTGCATGGTCCACTGGGAGCCATCAGGGAAGACAGGATAGGAGTGAGACCGAGAGGACAGCACGTGCACCGGCCTGGAGACACAATTAAGAAAGGAACAAGGGTAAGGGATGAGATAGGGGACAGGGTGGGACAGTGTGCCACTCCCCAGGGTGCAGGCCTGGACACTGGCGGCCACGGGAGGACTTCAGCCAGAGGAGTGACACAGCTGGGTTCCGATTTTAAGTCAGTCATGCTGGCAGCAGGGTGGGGAGGCCAGACAGAGGCAGGGACAGATGGCAAAGGCCCAGCTGTCACAACAGTCCGAGGAGGCAGCGAGAGATCCTGGATCAGGCTAGAGCACTGACCAAGAGGAAGCAGTGGGGTTTGAAAGCTCAGGGCCCCCAACTACGGAGGAAGACAAGTGTCCTTTGAGCAGACAGTGTCCCTCTCTTGTTTCTGGCCACCATGCCACTTCTCGAGTGTCCTGTCTCTCCCAGTATGTCTCCCTTCCCACCCCACCACCCAGTTGGCATTGCTGTCCACACTCAGTGTGTCCCACCTCTCCTCTGAGAGTTGACAGGGTGTGACACACTGTAGCACCAAAGAGGGCACAGCTCCCAGGCCAGCTGACCCCACCCCAGTTGTCCCGCTTCTGCGGGGTGGGGCAGCAGGACCCAGAAGAATGAAACCTCTACTGCGGCACCCCCTGCCCCTCGCGCCAGTCTTTGGAACAGCTGGACCCAGGCCTGTTGCACTACGGGAGAACACCAGGTAGAAGGGCCAGATCCAGGGATCCCCATTTTCCCCAGAAGCCTTGGACAAGCGGCTGGACCACCTGTGTTTGGGCTCCTCACCTATAAAGAGAGGACATCATCCCTGGGCTGGTGTGAGACGCACCGCAAGGCACGCACAGCCCAGACAGGGAGAGGCCTCTGATCCCTCGATTGGATTGGGAGCCAGTTCTCTGTCTCCCCTTTCCTGTCTGTTACTGGGAACCTTAGGATGTGGGGCACAGACTCCTGTCCTCCTACACCTGCCTGCTGAGAGGTCCCCACCCCGAAAGTGAAGCGCCATCCTCCAGAGTCTCCAGCTAGCAACTGCTCTTGCAAGGGACCAACAGCTGCCGCCAGCTGGTAGAAGTCTGTGGAGGAGGCCCGGGCTAGCTCAGCCGGCCCCGATCCCCTGGGTGGGCTCCCTGTTCCCCTGACTGTGTCTGCCATCCAGGATGCCCCTGGGGCCACAGCAGGCACTGGCCTGTGCCTCTGTCCCTGTCCATCTACCCTTGCTGGAAAGTAGTGGGTGACAAGACATGCAGAGCAAAGCCAAAAACGCCAGAAGCATCTCTGTGTTCCCGGCTCACTGAGCTCCATCCGGCCATGCCAACTCTTCTGTCTCTGAATAAACAGAGGGACAAGGAGGCTGGAACGCTTGTACTCTCGAGGGGGTGTGCCGAAGAAATCGTTAGGCTCACACAATGCCGCACTATTTGCCTCTAAGAGGGGTGTCCTAGATCTGCACGCAGTAGCCTGGAGCGAGATGCGGGCGCCGAAGCCAGTTATTGAGTGGTCAGGAGAGGGGGACCCCACACGTGGCTGAGCACCAAGCTGTCCACCCCAGGGAGAGTGGGGTGAGAAGCACACTGTGGCTATTTCTGGGGGAAGGCGTTGCAGGTGCCCCTGCTTTCTTACATCCTCTTCGACTGTCTAACTCTGGGCTGGTGCATGCGGCCCATGAGTCAAATGTAGCCCAGGGCCCATTTTTGAACCTCAGGAGCTAACATGGCTTTTACATTTTCAAACATTGTAAAAACAAACAAGAATATGCTATAGCAACCATGTGACCCACAAAACCTAAATTATTTAGGCCCTTCACAAGAAAAAAATTCAGCCAGACTTTGGTCTGGGGAAAAAAAAAAAAAAAACAAAAAACCTAACACTGGCATATGTCACTGCTGCTGCAAAATGTGTCATTTGTAAAGGTCACTTACTTGTCCTGAGTGAAGCGAGCAGCTGGAGTCGGTTCTTCCCACCACACCTGTGGGCTGGGAGTTGAGGTGACTTCTCCTGCCCCTCTCTAGCACCTTGGTTTTCTAGCACTTTGAGGAAGGGTCTCCCCTCTCCCAGAAAGGGTGAGTGTCCCCAAGGTTGCCGTATTCACTTCCTCCATCTGGTCTTCCATCGCCTAATGTTTCTGGGCATCTTTTTGTGCCGGGGCTGGCAGGCACTCCAGTGGGGAGACGGATCCAAGGATGACCCACCATGATCCTTGTCCCAAGAGACTGACGGCACCTGCTCAAGGTGGAGCGGGAGCTCAGAGCCCAGGGCATTTAGCTTGGGGGTCCTCCAAGGGGCTTGTTGGACAAACCTAAGAGTTTTATATCTACATATGGAAAGTAAGAGTGGAAATCAACAGGAGGCCTGAGCAGCCCAGAGGCCAAGGGAGACTGGATCAGAAGCCACGGAGGGCTGAAGGCCTGGAGTGGGGTTGGTGGGATGAGGCTGGAGACTGAGGCGTCGAGGACCAGTCTAAGGAGCCAGAGAACCTGCACAGGTCCAAGTGGCAGTGGCAGGTGCACAGGCAGCCTTCCTGGGCCAAGAGGGATGGGGGAGGTAGGCAGTGGAAGCGGTGAGGCTCCTGCAGTGCACAGGCCAGGCCTCCCTCTGCCAGTTCTGCCAAGCCAGTGGAAGAATTGGGAAACGATATGTGGGCTTGGGGTGGGGAGGCCAAGGGGCACCCCTTCCTTCCTCTTAGTCATTAGATCTAACTTTCAGTACATCTTTTAGGCATTAGTCATGCCTGAGATAATCCTGACTTTCCTAGCACCCAGGACAACTGAAGCAGCCAGCCAGGTAAGCAGGGAGGCACCTAGCTCGGGCTGCCCTGGCTGGTGCTGGGACTTAGGAAATGTCCCTTCCCTGGTGTTTCCAGGCTGGGGGGTTTGGAAAAATAGGCCATGTTTCAAATCCCAGCTCTCCCTCTGTGTGACCTTGGGCAAGTGCCACCCCCTCTCTGGATGTTGGTTCCCACATCCTATAATGAGGACAATGAAATGTCTCCAGGGCCAGGGAGATAGTTCAGTGGTCTAAGCACCTGTCTGGAAAGCACAAGGACCCAGGTTCAGTCCCTGGTACACACACCATACTGGCGCACACTGTGCTGGCCACGGAAACCGGGCATGGCAGTGCACATCTGTAATCATCCCCATGCTGGGAAGGCTGAGACAGAAGGATCACTATGAGTCTGAGCTGCAGAGCAAGATCCTACACCAAATAAATGAAAGATTTAAAAAAAAAAAAAAACATGTGATAGTACATGTAGCAATTCTCCAGAATGAATGTAATTAAAAAACAAAAGGAAACCAGTCTCCAGATATGCGTCAGGACTGAGTACATATGCAGTGCCCATTAAATGCATGGCAGGCTTGCTATGAACACGTGCTGCTGCCTCCTCTCCAGGCATAAAAGGAAACTTTGTGTGGTTGGGCTTTGCCCTCCAGGGCTTCGTGTTCTCAGGAGGCAACACCACAGCAGCACCACCCTTGAAACAATTAGACCTTCTCAGGGAGCTCGCATTCCTGCCAGACGCCTCCCTGCCCTAGGAAGGGGAGTTCACACCCCACACCTTGGCTGATCACTCTGGTCAGGCGCGACTTCCAGACGGTTCTTTACACATCCTGGTCCCACTGCTGGGCACTTACACAGATGCTCCCTTCTACTGGTCCCCACCCCACTAAGACCAAATTGGCAAACAGCCACCTTCAAAGTTTAGAATAGGGAGACCCAACCTAATTTTTGCAACACCTCAGGGAGATGCTAATTATTCCAGAAGGCTTGGAAAAACTCTCTGGGGCAAGGTTGAACTCAACTTAGTTTAATTAAAGAGGAAATGACTGCCTCCTGGTCCTCTGGTGGGTCGGAAGAGGAGGAAGAAAGTATCAGGAAGCAAAGGCAGCAGCCTGGTGTCAGCTTTGGATCCCTGGAGGCTTGTTCCTTTCCAGCACCCCAGTTCCCGGGAGGTCTCCCCTCTCCAGGCAGAGTGTGTGGGTCAGTGCCCATGGCACTTGGAATTCCAGGGCAGCCTTGCCAGGTCCCAGGTTGTGATTCCTGGACCCAGCTGGCTGTGGCCACAGTCGCAGGTCTCATCTAGGAGGCCTTAAGCTCACTTTTGTAGCCCAAGCTGGTCCTCCCGCCTCTGCCTCCCAAGTGCTGGGATTACAGGCGTGAGCCGTCATGCCCAGTTTTAGTGGCTGGTTGGGTGCAGGGCTAGCACAACATGAGGTACCAGGGATCCAACTCAGGTCCTTGTGCTTTCCAGGCAGGAACTTAGACCACAAAGCTATCTCCCTGGCCCCAATGGCAGTCATTCTAATGGGTGTGTGATCTTCACAGATGGCCTTTGTTGGGTCAAGGAAATTGGCTTCTATTCCTAGTTAGCTGAGAGCTTCTATTGCGACGAGATGTTGAATTTTCACTGAATGATTTTTCTGGCAAGAGGATGACCTGATTTTCCTCTTTATCTGTTAATGTGCTGCAGGACATGTGTAAATTAATGGGTGTCACAGATGTCACACCATGGTTGCACTGCTCAGATGAACCTCACATGACCGGGAGGGGTCATCCTTTCTGGATATTGCTAGATTTGATCTGCTCCTATTGGTCAAAGTTTTGTGTCTCCTTGTTTAGGAAGAACATTGATCCACTGTTTTCTTGTAATTCCCTTTCTGGCTTTGGAATGAGAACACTGTCTCCTAGAGTGAATGGAGAAATCCTTATTCCTCCTGTATTTTCTGAGTTTCTGTAGGAGTGGAAGTACTTCCCTCTTACATATTGGATAGGATTTACCAGTGAGGCCATCTGAACCTGGCCTTTTTTTTTTTTTTTTGCATTTTTGAGACAGGGTCTCACTATGCAGTTCAGGCTGGCCTTGAGCTCACTTTTGTAGCCCAGACTGGTCTCGAACTCATACCAATCCTCCTGCCTCAGCCTCCCAAGTGCTGAGATTACAGGCATGCACCACCATGCCTGGCTGGACCTGGCCTTTTCTTTGCAGAAAAGTTTTTAGCTGCCAATGCAACGTAATAGATATATTTAGATTGTCTAGGTCTTATGAAGCCAGTTTTTTTAAAATATCAGGGCTCTGCCTGCTGGTTGTTGCCAGAGGGAGGCCCTTTGTTTTTATTTATTTATTTATTTATTTATTTATTTATTTATTTATTTATTATGGCCATCTCAGCCTCCCCTGGGGACGAGGCTCGCACAGCATGTGGTGCTGGGGATTGAACTGCAGTCCCTGCTGCAGCCTAATCGTTCCTAAGCAGGTGCTTTAGACCACTGAGCCATTCTGCCAGCCCCCTATGAAGCCAGTTTTAGTACTTTTTAATCTTTACAGAATTTTGTGTAGTTCATCTACATTTTCAAGATTGTCGGTATAAAGTCTTTCGTAATATTTTCAGCTGGGAGCCGAATATATATATATATATATATATATATATATATATATATATATATTTATATATATATATATATTTTTTTGTCAGCTGGGCTTTATCTTCTCTTATGCATATTTATTTTGTAATGGCATTACTAATGCACAATTGATGTATAGTAACCCAAGTATGTTTATAGGTTATAGATACGTAGCTTTGACACTTATATCAAGGGTAGGTTCATGATCTAAAGAACTGCTAAGGTTTAGATTGACAGGGTCCCCCCTGCATTCCCAAAGGTTTCCTCCATCACATCTCTACAGAGCTCTTTTGGGATTGGGTCCACCACAGCCCACCCCTCCATGGTGACATTCACCACCACAGCCTCAAAGGCACTATCTCCTTGTGCAGCTTGAGGATCTCAGGATCCTTTCCACAGTGCTCAATGTGGGTAGAGGGTCTGGTCAGCTGGGGTGGATCTTAGCAGCAAGCTCTGGGTTGCAACCTCAGCACCACAACAATGACCAGTTTCCTCAGGAACACTGCTCAACGGCTCTGTATTCTCAGTTTCCTAATCCGTTGCTATCCATTACTAAGAGAAGCATATTAAAACCTTCCTGTATGTATTGCTATCACATGCATGTGCACATATAATTGTTATGTCTTTGTGCCATGTTAACTCCATGGTCTGCGTTTTTTTTCTCCACAGTAATACTGTTTGTTTTAAAATCTATTTTATGGGGGCTGGGGAGATAGCTCCAAGGCAAAAGTACCTGCCTGGCAAGTGCAAGGTTGTGCGTTTGAACCCCAGTCCTACAAAAGGAAATAAAATAAAATAAAATAAAATCTATTCTGTTATTAATATGGCCAGTCCTGCTCATTCATGCTTTTATTTTCATGGTGTATTTTTGCCAACCTTTTATTTTTCTCATCGATGATGTATAGCTCGATTTCAACTGTATAAGCTGAGCTACGTTCTCAGCTCCCCTTATTTATTTATTTATTTATTTATTTATTTATTTATTTATTTTTGTCTTTTTGAGACAGGGTCTTGCTATGCAGTTGAGGCTGGTCCTGAGCTCACTTTTGTAGCCCTGGCTGCTCTCAAACTTGAACCAATCCTCCTGCCTCAGCCTCCCAAGTGCTGGGATTACAGGCATGAGCCACCACACCAGCTTTCACCTCCCCTTTTTTAAACATATTAATTTATTTTATTTATGGCAGGCTCAGCCTGCCCTGGGGGTGGGACTCGTGTAGCACGTGGTGCCGGGGACTGAACTGTGATCTCTATGGTTGCCTAAACTTTCCTAAGCAGGTGCTTTAGACTACTGAACCATCTTTTTTTTTTTTTCATTTTTTAAAAATTTTAAATTATTATTTATTATTATTTTTATTCTTGTTTCAGAACCTTTGTTTATTGACTCATTTTTATGGCTGGCTCAGCCCACCCCAAGGGCAGGGCTGGTGCAGCATGTGGTGCTGGGGATCGAACCGCGGTCCCTGAAGCCGCCCAAGCTTCCCCAAGCAGGCGCTTTAGACTACTGAGCCATCCCGCCAGGCCCCGACTGCTGAACCATCTTGCCGGCCCACCACTATGGTCTTTTCTCTACTTTGGGCTGTTCGGTCCCTATCCCCAGGTTTCAAGACACCCCCAAAGTTCAGCTCCAACAGTCTGCACAGGACACTTGCCAGCACCTTCTTCAAGCCTGCCATGGGGTGGGAGAATCGGTTACCATTTATTCACTCAAAACCACCTGAGAGGGCTGGCAAGATGGTTCAGCAGTCTAAAGCACCTACTTAGGAAAGCTTAGGCAACTGCAGGGACCATGGTTCAATCCCCAGCACCATGTGCCGTGCCAGCCCCACCCCCCAGGGTGCGCGGAGCTGGCTATAATAATAAAAAGCAAAACAAAACACCTGAGAGGCCTGAGAGGCAGGCCACCGTGCTGCTTGGCTTTATGGCAGCCCCTGGAGCTTGCGGTGGAGGCTCCTGTCTTGTTCCTCACACCCAGCCAGGGTGAGCTGGCTCCTCTCCCTTGACCTGGTCAGGAGAGGTGAGAAAGAGGTAGAACAGAGCAGAGCCCAGCTGTCCAGCTGCCAAGGCCCTGGCAGGGCATTGTGCTGGATAAGTGGGTTAACTCCCTGCCACAAAGCCAGGGCGAGATGGAGAGATAAAAGAAAGCCAGGAGGGGCTGGGGAGATAGCTCTGTGGCACAAGTGCCTGCCTGGCAAATGCAAGGTTGTGAGTTTGAATCCCGGTCCCACAAAAAAAAAAAAAAAAAAAAAAAAGCCAGGATAATTGAGTCATGCGTAATCCCCAAATCTGGAGCTTCGGCACTGGCTGACCTGAAGAAAGCAGCCTGCCTCACCATCCGTACCTGGCAACCTGCTTCAGGGGCTGCATGGGGAAGAAGTTTGAGGGACAGGATGAAGGAGAAGAACTGAGTGACTGGGTGCTGGCAGTGACCCCGAAACCAGCCCCAGGCCCTAGTAGAGCACCTCTGACAGAGTGTGACAACCCCACCCAGCCTACCTCCCTGCACCCAGGCAACTCCGTGGGTGCCCATGGGGACTCTGGCAGGCAACCCCTCCCCTGGACCCACATTACCAGCACTGTGCTAACTCCATCTATCCCCTCACTGTCCGCCTTAAAGGTACGCTAAGGGTTTTACCTGGATTATGGGTTTCCTATCTTTCTCCCTGACCAGGTGATGCATCCGGTCAGCCCAGAGCCTTATGGCACTGGTGGGAGACCTGCAGGCGAGAGGCGGCCAGGTGGCTTTTGCCCTCTGCCAGTCCTGAAATCCAGGAACTGGTACTGCACAGTCCCCTGGGGGTAGCAGTCAGATAGCAGCAACACTTACAGAGTAACCCCTGTGGTTGCTCTGGGCATCTTCCTGGCACCAACTCTGTGCTGGCAGCCAAGGGCAAGAGCAGGCTTTGTAGCTGCACCCCAAGCCCCTGGAAGAGCTCAGACCCATGGGAAACAACGGGCTGCTTGCTGGCTGGGCCTGGAAGAAGCTCCAGGGAACTTGAAGACACTGAGCTAAGCCTAAAGGGACAGGCAGGCCCATGGGCACCAGCACGGGAGAGTTTGCCCAGGACTCTGGAAACACTGGGTCTTGCTTCCTGCCCAGGTCATGCCTGGGAATTTGGGAAACAGTACAGAAGGAGAAACACGCCACTTGCCTCCCTTTTCCAAGACAGTTGTAGTTTCACCTGTGTGAGTCTCCTCCCAGCTCGGCCTAGGTATGACTTTTTGCAGAGAGGGGTAGAGAAGCCACCCCCACCTCCTATCCTCTGCCCCACAGGACCCCGACTGAGAGGGGAGTCTCAGAGCCCCAGCTGGTCTCTAGCACATTCACACAAGGTGTTTACATAGGTCGCACTTGGACAAGTGACCAGAATCCTCGTGGGGGCCCAGGACTGTGAAAATACAGGTAGGAGAGTTTCCAGGCTGGCTGGGGAGAGCCAGCAGGGAGCTGCTTCATGAGGGTCTCAGGCAACAGTCTCTTCCCATCGGTTCATTCCCTAGGTTGGTCTGGTGGTCAGGAAAGCTTCTGGGGACCCCAAGGAGAATCAAGCCATCTGCCCATGAGGAGGTTCTCATGTTAGAGAAGAAATGAACGACCTAAGTGATGATTTTGACTGGGGATGCTACAGGTACCCTGGACTCCCACAGGGGGTTCCCAGGGAACAGAGACCAAGCCTCCCTGCCCTCACGCAGACCTTGGAGGGTGGGGCCCCTGAGAGGTGTCAGAGTGAGCCCCACCTCAGTATATTCCACAGTGGTATTGTTCCATCTTCCCCAAAAGTCTTAGGAGAGATTTTTCCCCAAGGCAGGTAGGTAGGAGATACAAAAGCTCATAGGGAACTGGAAAATACTGAGTGGAATTGGGAGCTTGGGTGCAGAGGTGGTCATCTCATGCCAAGCATGCCTCCTCGTGTGAGTGGGAGCACCACATATGGAGCTACCCCCCCCATCCTATTTTAATTCTGTGGTCCCAGAGGTTCTCATCCAAGATGCTCCTGGGGAACCCTCTTGCCCCCCTTGACCCAGGTGCCATTTGCCTGAAGTGCTGTGGTGGGCTGATGCTCCTGAGTGCTCTGTCTCACACAGAGTCCCCTCTGCACCTGACATCTGAGACCACACTTTTCAACTACTTATAGCCGGGCATGGGGTTGCACATCTGTAGAGGCTGAGGCAGGAGACCTGCTGTGAGTTCGAGACCAGCCTGGGTGAAATGGTGAATTCAAGGCCAGTCTGAACTACATAGTGAAACTTAGTCTCAAAAGAAAGACAGACAGAAAGAAAAGAAAAGAAAAGAAAGAAAGAAAGAAAGAAAGAAAGAAAGAAAGAAAGAAAGAAAGAAAGAAAGAAAGAAAGAAAACATATTAAGTCACTTACTGTGTATATATCATCTAAGGTGTGAGGTGCTTCAACCTAACTTTATACTAAAGTGCAGTTGACCCTACAAGGTCTATTTATATGATATACAATTTGAGGTTTTGATCTATGCCTCCATTGTAGGATGGCAAAACCAAGATGATGTTCCTGCGTATTATCTTATAGACTTATTGTGTGTCTGTGTGTGTGGGAAGACACTTGTCTTTTTGCTTTGTTTTTAAATTTTAACTTTATTTAAGTTATGGCCAGCTCAGCCTGCCCTATGGATGCAGCTGGCGCAGCATGTGGTGCTGGGGGATCGAACTGCAGTCCTTGCAGTTGCCTAAGCTTGCCTAAGCAAGTGCTTTAGATCACTGAGCTATCTCACCAGCCCGTGTGGGTGAAGACATTTGAAAGCTATTCTCTTAGCAGTTTTCTGAGATATGATACCCTGCTATTGACTACAGAAGTTCAGGAGACTGAGGCAAGAGGAGTGCTGCAAGTTTAAGGATAGGCTGGGCTACATAGTGAGTTCAAGACTGGCCTGAACTACTCAGCGGAGTTGGACTCCAAGAGGTGGGAGGCAGACGGCTATACACTTTACTTCTCAGGGGATTTTAATGTGTAGTCAAATTTCAGCAGTGTTCCAGAACTATCTCGTGATGTTCAGAAACTACCATCATTTATTCACTCAGCAGACATACGTAAAGCTCCTACTTCATGCCAGAAGCCAGTCTCAGAACTTGTTGAGGTTTAAAAGTTTTTTTTTCTTTTGAATACTTCCAGGGATGGGGAGCTCACTGCCACACAGGTGGATGCTCTCCAGAGAGCTGGTGTTTTGGCAGGCTGCAGCAAGAGGAGAGGTGATGGCGAGGAGACTCAGGTGTATTAGTTTGGTGCTAGAAATGGTTTCTGGAACTTCACATATGCTGTTTCTTTGAAACCTTATACTCCTCCTCCAGTGAGACTCAGAGAAGAGAGGGGTGCAGCAAAGTGTACTCAGTCCATGTGGTGGAGCCAAGCGTGCACCACAGAGTGGGACTTCAGGAGGGGCCCCAGGCCAGGGTCAAAATAGAAGTAATTTTCAGGAGTCAAAAGACCTCTCCAAGCCGGGCATTGTGGTGCACACCTGTAATCCCAGCACTTGGGAGGCTGAGGCAGGAGAATTGCTGTAAGTTCGAAACCAGCCTGGGCTACAAAAGTGAGCTCAAGGCCAGCCTGAACTGCATAGTGAGACCCTGTCTCAAAAAAAAAAAAAAAAAAAAAAGACCTCCTCCAGCTCCTCCAGGCACCCCCAATTCCTCAACACCCACATTCTTCCCCTAAGTGCTCCTCTTCCCTTACAAATATATTCATCTCCCATCCTGGAGACCCAGGTCACTCTCCAACGAGAGGGACCACATAGGGGATCTGCTCAGGCCGAAGGTCTGACAGCTTGTGATGCCACTGAGGTCTTCCTGGGGGAAGAAGACATCCCGGCATTCCCAGAGGACACATCTGTGCAGCAGGCACAGTGGCTGCGCTTTCCCAGGGCCCTGGCTGGCCACCGTTCCCAGCTCACAAAACAGCCCCACAGAGTCAGGATCGTGCTACTCCTGGGCATAAACAAGGCACAGCCAGTTTTAAAGAATGTCCTTCATTGTCGTCTACTTGGTACTCATAAAGAGTGGCTCCTTTCTCCCTGGAAAAGGGCTGGGCACCCAGAAGCTGGGGCTCAGGAGACCCCAGGGTGAGGGTACCCCTATTCAATTATTCCTCCAGACAGGGACCTCACAGCCCCCACCAGACAGGTGAGCAGTGGCTCCCACCCCTACGACACATTCCTTCCAGAAGCTTCCGTGTTGTTTGTACATAACTTCCACACCCAGCCAGTTCCTGAGAAAATTGTTGGGAGCCAGCCAACACGAAGGAGGCCCACGCAGCAGTGGGACAGGTGTGGGGTAGACACTCAGCGAGTGCTGAGCCAGCAAAGTAGAAAGGGTCAGGGATGACAGCACCTGAGTCCCCAGGGGTCTCTGTGAACAGGTCTGGGCCTCCCATCTAGAGCACCTGGCAGGTGATTCCTTGAAGTGGAATAAATATCTGGGTGATGGCAATGTTGGATCTGGGCAGAGAGGGCTGTGGTGGCTGAAGATAAAGAGCGGACAGGAAGGGGCAACCAGCACAGGACAGACCAGAGCCACTACAGCCTGGTGCTCTCTGTGACAACACCTCCTCCCCCAGGTCCTGTTGCTTCATGCCCTGCAGCCACAGGAGTCTGTAGGAGGGAAGGATGCTGGAGACCCATCTCCTGACACCGTAAACATACGTCTCAATTTCCTCATTTATAAAATGGAGCTGAGAACAAAATAAGTAAATCAATCAATCAATCAAATGGAGCTGGGCATGTTTGCACACTCCTGTAATCCCAGCACTTGGGAGGCTGAAGCAGAAAGACTGTCAGGAATTCGAGATCAGCCTGGGCTACCAAGTGAGCTCAAGGCCAGCCTGAGACACACAGTAAGACCCCATCTCAAAAAGACAAGAAATAAACTGTGCAATAGAAATATGATGTGTGCCATAAAAGTCCTAGTAGCCAGATTTTTAAAAGGTGAAAACAAGTGTAATTGATTTGAATGATATTGCACTGATACCCACAATATTATCAATATTAACTAGTATATAAGGGCTGGGGAGACAGCTCAGTGGTCTAAGCGCCTGCCTGGCAAGTGCAAGGACCTGGGTTCAATTCCCAGTACTACATTCCATGCCACACCAGCCACTGAAACTGGGCATGGTGGTGCACTGCTGTAATCCCAGCACTGGGGAGGCTGAGACAGAAGGATCATGTATCAAGACCCTACACCAAATAAATAATTACTTAATTTAAAAAGAATTTTTAAAAATAACCAGCATATAAATATCCATGAGATTTACATTCTTTTTTGTCCTAAGTCGTCAAACTCCAGTGTGTCTTTGACACTACACATCTTGTTTGGACCACTGACATAACCACAACTCAAACGCCACCTGTGGTTAGGGACTACCACATTGGATGGCTGATATGGACAGTTTCTAGGAGAGTCTCCCTAAAATGTCACAGCTGGGTTCTAAGGGCCCAGCTTCAGTCTTCATACATGTGACTCATGTCCTACCTGGGGCCTGCCTGCTCCCAGCCAGGCAGCACGTGTGGGAGTCACTTCAAGTGACCACAAAATATGTCGCTGATTCTGGAATCCAACATGCTGGGCTGACTCAGCTGTCTGCCCTGGGCAACCCGGTCATCCTTTCTGAGCGTCAGTTTTCCCATCTTTAAGTTGGAGATGAGACTGGCTCGCCCTATCACGCACTCCCTCTGTGCCAGCCTGGCTGCCCCCAGCCTTCCGTGTGTACCAACTCCTGTTGTAGAGCCTGCTGTGGTGCCACAGGCCGGTAATCCTAGTTCTCCGTGCAGGATCGCAAGTCTTGAGTTCAGGCCAGGCGACTTAGCATCTTAGAGACCCTGGAGGGCTAGAGATGGAGTTCACTGTGAAGGACTAGATCTGACCCTCAGCACCACAAAGGAAGCAAAGCCTACCATGTGTTGTTCCAATTTATCGCAGAGAGACTGGGGAGACAGCTCCGTGGACAAGTGCCTGCCTGGCAAGTGCAAGGTTGTGAGTTTGAACCCTGGTCCCACAAAAAAAAAAAAAAAAAAAAAAAATTATTGCAGAGAGTTGACATGCTGAGGGGCACTAATCCGAGGTCACACATCGAGGGTGGGGTACAACTGGGGCTCAAACCCAGGCTAGACCTCAGCCCCCACTGGTAGCCTGGGTGGCTACAAGAGTTAGGTGCAGGGCTTTCTGAAAAATCCCTGGCACCACATCTGGCCCATAATAGTCATGCTGCTGCCCTTGACTGAGGCCAAAGAAAATATGGGGAGAGCCCTGGGTGACCTCTGGAGCCTGTGGCACAGCTGGCTTCTGACCAACTCAGGGAGCAGCCTTCTCTGAGCTCTCCCTGAACCACTGTAGCCAGAACCAAGGGGAATTTGGTGGAAAAGGCATCTTCCTTGTTGTGCAGGTTCGGAGGCCTCTGAGGGCGGATGATTCAGAGTTGTGGTGCCTGGAACTCATGGTTTTGGGCTGGTGGGCAGCTTGGTGTCAAGGACAGGTGCAAGGCCAGGCTACTGAGTCCCAGGGATGGTATCCTCAGAGGTCGAGTGATAAAAGAACAGGGAAGGAATCAAAGATCAAAGGACTGAGAACCTGAAAGCACCCACAGTTATAGCCATGGCCAGAGCTGGGGATAGGGACCTGTGTTATCAGGAGGGTATGTCCTGCTATGGTAAAATAAAAATCTGCTTCAGACTAACCTCAAATAACAAAGAGGTTTTTATATGTGAAAAGTCCTACATAGTTTGGGCTTGGACTGGATTTAGTGGTTCTAAAAATCAGCGAGAGTCCAACATTTACCTCCACCTTTCCACCGCTGCTGCAGAACTGCCTGCTGAATCCTGACACTGAGGTATCTCCTGGGGCTATACACACAGTCCTTATCCATCCAGCAAGAAAGAGAAGCATCTCTGTCCCAGCATTCCCAGCCCAGATTCTGAGACTTACTCTGATTGGACCTACATTGGTCACATGGTCACCTCTGAGCCAATCGATGTGTCTAGAGGAATAGTGTACACTAATTGGCTGAGTTTAGGTCATGTGCTCTACCTGCTCCCACCACCTGGGAATGGAGACACTGGAAAGAAGCAATTGGTGCTCTGGGAAGAAAAAGAGTAAATAAATGTTTATTCTACCAGGCCTTGGTTCTGTCTGCCACTGCCTGGCTATGTGAATGGACAGTCTTTTTCCCTCTCTCAGATTTGAGGGACTATAGCAACTCTGATATGTAAATCAGATCCAATGGGAAGAAGATGTCTTTTGAACAAGGGTGCGACGGCCCTGGTTCTGGCCCTTCCCTACAGGGGCCCCAGGAGCCTCCTTTGTCCCCTCTGGGTCTGGCAAGGGTGGGTCACCTGAGTCAGCATGGAGACCTGGGTAGTTCCTGGCACCCAATCAGAGTTGCACTGACCAGGTATTGTCCAGGGAACCCGACATCACGGTGGCAACTGAGGCCTTGTCCACAGAGGAGCGTGAGAGAACACAGATCCCATCCTTGCCTCAGCCCCTCAGCACTCTCAGCCCAGTCCGGTAGCCCTTGCCACCCCTTACACTCACCATGGCTGTGCACCTGAGGAGGAACGGGAGGAGGGTGGGTATGACACCACCGGGGACCATCACTGCGGTGGAACCCTTGGCCAGCCAGAGCCAGGCTGAGGAAGGGCCCGAGCCGAGGGGACTGCGCTGCTCTGTGAACTGACTCTCACGAGGCCCTGCTCTGGGTTCCAGGCTGCCTTGTGTCAGTGCACTGAGCCCTTGGCTGGAAGTGCGGTGAGCACTGTTATACCTGGCCTCCCTCCTGCAAGGGCTCCTTGCCTGCCTCACTTGGCCGCCGCCGGTGAACACAGCTAGGACCTGCCACCCAGGTCTGTGAGGAGCAGTCAGGGTGACCAGGGGAGAGGCCATGGTTTGCTCACTGCCCCTGAGCCCTTGAAGGATGGAATGGGAGGGAAAGATCCCCAGGGACTTGGCGGTCAGAGTGGCAGCTCCCCAAGGGAT
The DNA here is from genome assembly GCA_004027025.1 of Myocastor coypus. Classification (NCBI taxonomy): domain Eukaryota; kingdom Metazoa; phylum Chordata; class Mammalia; order Rodentia; family Myocastoridae; genus Myocastor; species Myocastor coypus. The sequence goes on along the minus strand of PVJA010010526.1, from coordinate 2,894 downwards.
GCTTCTAGGAGTGGATTTGTTGGTTTTTGTTTTGTTTTGTTTTGTTTTGTTTGTCTTTTTGAGACAGGGTCTCACTATGCAGTTCAGGCTGGCCTTGAACTCACTTTTGTAGCCCAGGCTGGTCTCAAACTTGCACCGATCTTCCTGCCTCAGCCTCCCGAGTGCTGGGATTACAGGTGTGCGCCACCACGCCCGGCTAAGAGTAGATTTGTGCTGAACCTGAAAAAATGTTGTGATGCTTGAAGCTGGGGGCCAGAGCAGTCTGGCAGTGGTTCTGAATTTGGTATATTTCTCTAATACACACACGTGCACGTGCATACATACATACACACACACACATGCACGCACGCACATGCATACACACACACCATATGCAGTCTCAGCCCCTCTGGCCCCCACTTCCTCACATTTCCCTCCCGTGGTCCCTGCCCATTGTCTGTCATCAGCCTGCTATCTGCTCCACACAAACCGCCCAGGATCAGGGAGATAGTTCAGTAGAATAAGTGTTTGCCTGGCAAGCACAAAGTCCTGAGTTCAATCCCTGGTACCAAAAAAAAAACAAAAACAAACACACGAGCTGCCCTCATGGAGGCTTCACCCAGCCACCCCGGCTGCCAAACCACCCTGAACTCAGTGGCGCAAAGCAGCCACCGGACTGCGCCCAGCCTGCGGTCAGGAGCTCCAACAGCGCACACTGGGCCGGCTCTACTCCACGGTGACGGGGCATCAGGAGCTAAGGTCACCTTGGCTCAAGTGTGGCCTGCAGCAGGTCCCTCGGGGCAATTGAAGCAACCAAGGTCTCACCGGGGCGAGCTTGGGTTTCTTTGAACAGCATGGCGGACAGGTTCCACAGGGCCCCTCAAGTGACAAGATGGGAAGGGAAGTCATTCTGCCCTGAGCTTGGAGATCCAAGAGCACCTCAGGCCCTCTCAGGCTCTCCCAGCATCTGATGCACAGGAAGCCCCACCTGGTCCTAGGGCAGGGGACACAGGCCCCGGAGGGATGGGGACACATCTAGGCCACACTGCAGGAAGAGCAGGTTGGAGGGAGACACACTGCTGCAGCCACCTGTGGAAAAACTCACCTGCCACGTCACCTTTCCGATGGTGTCCAACCCCCCTCACCTCTCACGGGCCTCTCTGTTCCTTCTGCCTGCCCCTCTGCCCCACTACCTCTGCTCAGTTCCCAGGGCTACTGGAGAGGTCATTAAGGAAGTCTACTTAGGGACTCCCGCAGCGCCCCTTTAACCTGCTACATCTGTCGCTCTATGTGCGGTGGCTTCTCCTGTGATTGGCCTCCAGCAGACTGTGGCTCCAGCAAGGGCAGAGATGGAGCCTATGCTGAACACTATCTACCCCCAGCAGCTGGCCCAGTCCCACCCCATTTCTGGGTCTTGCCAGCAGCCACCTCTTCCAGGAGGTCTTCCAGGATTTCCAGGTAGACACAGGCATCTCTCCTCTTCCCCTCTGCCCCCCACAGCCCCCACAGTCCCAACTGGGCAGGTGTTGGGGAGTGGCAGAAGAAAGCAAAGAGCTTCTTCCCTTCTCCCAAGCCAGAGTTTATCATTCCAGCAAAAGAGTTGACAAATTACAAGCCAGGCAATGATTAAAACCAGGGCATTGTCTGAGGCTGCGAACCTCATACGGAGGGAGGGGCTGGCTTGGTCAGCTATATCTTCTCTGTCCACAGAGCCAGGCCCAGCCTGGAAGGGAACCTGAGGACCTGGAGGGGCCTCCTTAAAGCCATCAGCCCCCAAGGGGGGCCTCAGCTGGAGACCCAGACCCACTGTGTCCCCAGGGAATTGAATGTCAGAAACATATACTCCTTTTTTATTTTTTCCTCAATTTATTATTACCACATTTGTGGTACATAACGCACTCACCTCAGAAAGGCGTGCATACCTAACCCATCTTAATTCTTTTCCTTCCCCTCCCCATCTCTTGGCCTGCTTCCCATAGGTCTACCTCCCTGTTTCCTACTGTCTAGCTTTTAATTATTTATACTTCGGATCTCCCATATAAGTGAAGCTGTGCAATATTTATGTTTGTGTGTCTAATTTATTTCAGTGAACATTATGGTCACAAGGTGCCTCCGCTTTCCTACCACTGGCTTAAGCTTCTCCTTCTTTAGGGCACAGTAGTACTCCATTATGGGTAATTACTGCATTTTCTTTGTCCACTCATCTGTTGATGGACACACACAGGCTGCCTCCCAGACGCAGTTATCATGAATCATGCTGCTATAAACATGGCTGTGCAGGTGTCTCTGGAATGCAAGGCCTTTAACTCTTTTGAGAAGATACCAAGAAAGGGAACCATAGCCGGGTCAAATGGAGTTCCTAGTTTTGGTTTGTTTAGGAATCTCCATCCTGAGTCATACCAGTTTGCGTTCCCACCAACAAGGTCCAACAAGTCCTGCTTCTTTTCAGTCTTGTCAGGCTTTGGTATTGTCTGTTTGTTTTTCAATGATAGCCGTTCTTTCTGGAGTAAGACGGAGTCTCCATGTTGTTTTCATTTGCATTTCTCTGATGGTCAGAAATACCAGGTTTTGAAAAATGTATTCATTGGCCAGCTTCACTTTTGCTAAGAAATGTCTGTTCATTCAGATGCCTATTTATTTATGTATTTATTTTTATTTTTTTAAATTTTACTCATTTATATTATGGCCGGCTCAGCTTGTCCTGACAGTGGGGCTGGTGCAGCATGTGGTGCCAGGGATCGAACCACAGTCCCTGAGATTGCCTAAGCTTGCCTAAACAGGTGCTTTAGACCACTGAGCTATCTCATTAGCCCAAAATATCCATTTTTTAAATTGTGTCTTTTATTTTAGGGTTGCTGTTGTTATTGTTCTCCTTCTCCTCCTCCTCCTCCTCCTCCTCCCCCTCCTCCTCCTCC
>PVJA010010525.1:0-57206 GCA_004027025.1 Myocastor coypus | reverse complement strand
TTGCTCGGACAAATACCCGACACTCGAAATGAAGGAAGGAAAGGTTTATTTAGCTCACAGTTCGTGGAGGTTTCAGTCCATATTCGGTTGGCCCAAGGCTGAGTGGAGCAGGGCGGAGAGCATCCAGTTCATGGCGGCAGAACAGCAGCAAAATGATGGCAGAGGCAGCCAACCAAACAGGGCAGCAGAGCAGCAGCACCAGCTCAAGCTCCAGTCTATCTCTCTGTCTCTCTTTATATTACATTCAGGCTCTCCGCCTTAGCTCCCGCCCTAGGCTACACCCATAATCCCAGAAGTACTTCCACCCATAATCCCATCAGTACTAAAATCTATAATCCCAGGGATCATGGATCAAGTCTCAAACTCTAGAAGTCCCCACCCAGTGACTCCATGAGGCTTTGGGGGGACAACTAGACATAAACCATAACAAGCACTGATGTAAATATATGCTCTCTTTTTAAAAATTTCCTTTTGAATGGAGAATGAAACTACCTGCTACTGGAGGCTACGTAAAATCTCTCTATAAAATACAGACAAGAACGGAACACTTTTTCCTATTCTATATTCACACGTAGACCTTTTCCAAGCCCAAATATTTGAGAAATCTATGTTCTCTCATACTGTGACTAAGGGAAAACAAGGAGAAGAAAAAAGACTAATAACAAAAATATATTTTGTTTCATAGAACATCAGTAAAATCTAATGAGAAATTCATAGTTTTACATTTTAAATATTTAACTGGGAGACAGTTGCCTCCATCTTAGTCCTACCCAGAATCAGTTATCATCTGCCTGACTGGTCCATTTGGTGATGATAAATCTCAGCATGTCACCATTGCTTCATTTAATAGTTAAAAACAAATGCCCATGGGAGGGAAGAATTTACAAACACCTATTTTCTATTTCGTGCACAATGTTTTCTTTCTTAAGAACAACTGACTGCTTTGTAATAATGTGTTTTGACAGTAGTTACATATAAATACTGTGTTAAATATTTTTAGTCACCGTAGAATACAGACATATGGGTACAGTTTTGTGGTTCTTGTCTAATTGCATGCATTATACAATTTGCTAGTGTTGAAAACCGTCTTCTATTCATTTAGTAAGGCTTTTGCAAATTGGCAGATAGCATTTGGGCAAAAATACACGCAGGATATTTGCAGTGAAAAAAGAAAGGAAAAAAAAAAAAAAAAAAAACTCCTCTGCCTTTTCTCTGGTGTAGAGCAATTTGTCAAGTAATTAGCCAGCCTAATTAAATTTTTGTAGCACTAATCAAACGAATATGCTAAAATTTTCTTTGCACAGCCAGTTTGCTGTCTGCTTGCATTTAACATGATGGCTTGAAAGGGGCTCTCCTCGGCCTGCCACTCCACTTAATAACCTCATTTGCATTTTATATTGGTAAATCAAATTAAGCACCAGTGGCTTTTAGTATGATTGACTGTGGTCAGGCCTGCTCAGATGGGACTTTTTCACAGAAAATTAGGCACATTTTAATAAAACTAAGGCTGGGCTTTCTGTGTTCACCAAACTGCATTCACTCAGCTAATTAAAAGTCCTTGCCTCCCCCGCCCCTTTTTTTGATAAATTTATCCAGCTGGTATGTTCATTCTCTTTTGTACAATTTCTTGATGGAAGTTTTTTCTTAAATATAATAAGACTGTGTGAGCAACACTTCAAATCTATTTGCATAAGGCTTGTGCACAGTCCTTGCCTAGAACTGCTTGCTCTGTGAGGAGGGCGGGTCTGTGTGTAAATCAGGGTCCTCAGGTCTACGTGAGGCCTCGAAGGCCTGAGCTTCTCACTAAGAAGGAAACCTCCGGCTTAGACAGTTTTCATTAATTCATGTAGTAAGCATAAAACTGTCGAACAATAGCTGAGGTTGCAGTATGAGATTTTAGAATCTATGGTGATAAGGAAAATTTGTATGGTGATAGCAAAACTGATAAAATGAATACAAACTTAGAAACTTCTCTGGTCCAATAAAAGTAAGATTCTCTTGGAAGTCAGAGTTGACAGTATATTAAATCTTAAGTGAGTATTACTTCTGATCCATAAAAAACCTGGGATAGAGGATGGCTAATGTGACTCGCCCGTCACTAGGAGCAGAGCCCAGGTTTGCATCCAGCTTTTTTAACCTCAGGTGTGCTTCTTTTGATGTCGTGTAGCTCCTTTGCATGAAGTCTAAGGTGAAGTACCTTCTTATCTGAATCACAACTTATAATGCGCCATTTAGAAAAATTACAAATTCTCTTGAAATTTTAGGCTCTATAATGCTAAATAAAATGTTTTTTTTTCCATCTGTTTGTCATTAGATGATTTGCATTGCAGTAATAGATATCAAGAGCTAGTTTCAAGGTTTGTTTAATAATATGCCCTCAGAAATGTTTGAACAATAGCAAAAATACTTTCATGCATGTCAAACCTATACCTGTTGTGGGAGAACACCTTAAACTAGAATAAGTTACTGGTCTATACATCATTGTGTACACAATTAGCCTTAATCTTTTGCAAGAAATCCTTCACATCTGTTTGAAACAACAGTTATTAGCTTGGGACTTCGTTTTAGTCTATTCTACAACCATTGGTAATTTTAGAAAGGGACAAAAGAATGATGTATACATTCACTGTCCTAAAAGTTAGACCACAAAACCATGCCTGGGGATGCAAAATGAAAGTGCGTGAGGCTGTCTCAGCATTGGCTTCTGCAGTCACTTTTTATAACAGAGGCTCAAGCTAAGTACACTGGCTAAGACCATGATTCAACTCTCTTGAAACTGACGGTTAAGATAAAGCTTTAATCAAAAAGAGAGTTAAGATTAGGAATGAGATAAAGTCAAACATGGTAGCTGCCAATGTCACGCTTGAATTTTTTTTTTTCACTTTAATTAAAGTAATGGTGCATATGTTCTGAAACCTCATCTCCTTCTTCTAGAAAAAATATTATGAGTTTGAAAACAAAAATCTAAAGAGATTATCTGACAGTAGGATTTGGCCTAATGGAGGGACAAGGTTCTCACACCTAAGTCTGTCAGACCTCTGCAAGTGTGAATTTACAAAGTTATACATGGAGGCTGCACACCCTTGGCCTCACAAAGGGGAGCTGTCGTTGTTGTTGTTGTTGTTATAGTTTCTCTTGACAAGAGCTCATGCAAACCCAGCCCCCATGTGCCTGTCTCCTGAATCACATAGCTCTAATCATTTCCTTCTGTTTTAGAAAGTGTTGTCATGTTTTTGAGCATCTATGCTCTCTTATAATTTGTCAGCTTAACACATCTTTTGCAGATTTCCAGTGCAATCTCAGAAGATTTTCCACATCTAGAAAAATGAATGGGTCATTGCCCTGGATGTCAGACCCACACAGCAGGGTGTTATGTGGTGCTGCTCCTGGTGTCTGAATGTCCCCCAATCGTCCTATGGTCCTAGATGAGACTTCTCCAGAGAGGGCCAAGTCATGGGTCTCGGAGGTTGGGACAAAGGGGCTGTAGTTACTAAATGAGTCCTCAGATGGGTTTGGCGTAGCTTGGGGTGTGGACAGTGTGAAGGCCCCTGCTAGGGGTGAGCGCCACCCGCACAAGGGGAGTGGAGCCTGTGGAGACCAGAGGGGCAGGAAGAGAGCCGCTGCTATCGCTCGCTGCTTGCAGCTTCTGCACCTCTGCCTGCCCCCAACTGTTTCCACAGCGGATGCAGCCCTTCCGGGTCACCCCGCCTTGGACCCAGCCAGTTATGGATCGAAACCTCTGTGAACTGATTCAAAATAAACCTTTGCTCTTTATCTGTGTGATCAGGTATTTTGTCTCAGCACTGAAAAGAAGAGATCGAGTGAAGCATATTTAACAGCAATATGATGTCAATTTTTCTATAACCATCACTTTGTAATTGTACACTATCTGAAAACTTATGGCTACATCTGAAAATAACTGTAGATTAATCCATGTTTAAGAATATAATTCATCATATACTTACCTGGCAGGGGAGATACCATGATCACGAAGGTGGTTTTCCCAGGGTGAGGCTCATCCGTTGCACTCCGGATGTGCTGACCCCTGCGATTTCCCCAAATGCGGGAAACTCGACTGCATAATTTGTGGTAGTGGGGGACTGCGTTCGCGCTTTCCCCTGGAAAAAAAGAAAAAAAAAAAAAAAAAGAAATATAATTCATACTATTAATTCTTTTACTTATTGACTAAAAACTGTACTTTGCAAGAAGGAAAACTTATCAGCCATCTAAGATTATTAAATTTTCATCTCTTTCCTAAAGATTTTCATGTAGTTGAAAATGTAAGTCTTATATTTTACATGTATTTTTAGTATTATTTTTTATTTTGAGTTTTAAAGAGATAATGTTAAACTATGTTTATTATATATATAATATATTTTATGTATTTTATAAATTAATTGATGGAACAAGTTAATTGATGGAAGAAATTTGTCTTTTAAGTAAGTTTAAGCAAAGTAAAACCACAGCTTGGGAAGTAGTAAGCTTTGAACGTGATAATTTTAGTTGGAGAATATTCTGATAAGAGAACTTACCACTTGGCCCACGAGATGGTTCATCAGTCTTGCCTAAAGCATCTGCTTAGGCAAGTTTAGGCAACCGTAGGGACAGAGGTTCGATCCCCTGCACCACATGCAGCAACAGCCCCACCCCCAGGGTGGGCTAAGCCGGCCTTAAAAAAATAAATAAATAAATAAAATAAAATAAACAAGGAGAGAACATATCACATCAGAGTTTAAAAAGAAAATTCAAGTCTATTCCTCAGAAAACTACTCCACTGATTTCTACTTCCTTAGTTCCCAGGGTTTTTGTCACCTTTGCATTTTAAATTAACATAAATATTTAGTATCTGGATATTTACCTGCACAGGTAATACACAGCCTTTGGTGCTTTTGCATTTCTAAATACTCAAAGCTGCCAGGATCCATCAAGAGAAACTCTTACTGTGCAGTCATATTACTAATACACCAAGCTTTAAATTCAAGAGCTCATTGTAGTCTATGGGTTTTTGTTTTCAATTTTACTTTTAGGCTAATAACATTAGAAGAAATTAAAAAGACAGTGTAAGAGATTCCCTTACCATTCACCAGTTTTGCCCCCATAGCTAAATCTTGGGTATTGGTAGCAAAATTTAAGGTTTATGTATCATATCAAGGTAGGAAATTTAAGAAAGTGAATAGCAAATGTATGTCTATTTCTATGTCACTTTGCCACATATTTAAATTGCTACAACTGCTGGCAAAATCAAGATACAGTGTTGAGCATACAGCTTAGTGACAGCTGTTTTTGAAAGCATAAGGAGCTGGGCTCAATACTCAACCTCAGACAGAGACAGAAGGAGGGGGAGGGAGGGGATAGGAGGGAGGGAAGAAAGCAGGGGGTGAGAAACACAACTCTTCATCACTATGCAATATTTCTTCCTGTTAGTCCTTACATCCATAGCAACCTGTCACTCCATTCCCCGCCGGCTCTCAACATTAGCAATGAGTCTTTTCTCCATCCATATAGATTTGACATTTCAAGAACATTATATAAATGAAATTGTGCTATCTGTGACCGTTTGTGATTCATTTTATTGATCAGCTTAATGCCTGGAGATGCCAGGTGTTGCAGGGCATGATATACCAGTTTGTTTAACATTTACACATGAAAGGACATCTGATATTTACTCAGTCATATGTAGTCTGGAGCTATTATACAGCTTCTATGAATATTGTTATCCACAGTTTTGTGCCAACATAATTTTTTCTCTCTGTGGAGCAAATGACCAGGAATGTGAAGGTAAGTGTAAATTTGGACTTTAAGAAGCATCCAAACTGCATTCCCAGTGTCTATGCTATTTTTATTTCCATGATCAATGTCTGAGAAATTCAGTGTTTAACATCTTCACTTTAATGTTTTCATTGTAAGTTTTATTTATAATAAGTATGTAACTGCTTGTGTTGTTGATTTTCATGTCCTCAAAGGTTGCTGCTTGTGAGGTACTTTCACATTCTTATTTGTTGTCCTGGACTTGGGAATTACTGCCTCTCTCTCTCACTTAAATGTCTCTAAATACATTGCTTGCCTCTTAGGGGGAACTTTGAAATTTTTTTGTTCATTCTAGATATAAGCATTAGATTTTATATATTGTTCGAAAATGTATTATCTACATGGGAGTTTATCTCTGTATGTACTGAACAGGCCATTTGGCAGGGAAAAAGTTTAAAATTTTGGTGAAGCCTCACTTCTTGTTTTTGTTGTTGTTTTCTGACTTGGTATTTTGGGGTCATGTTAAGAATTCTTTTCCAAATAATGAATCCTGAATATTATCTTTTATGCTTTCTGTTTGAAATTCTTTATTTTTTTTTGAAAAGAACACAAAATGGTGAAAAGAAATGATGTAGAATTTTGCTAAACAAAATAATACAAGTTCAACAGTCTTTTTTGTTTTCTATAGTGTTGTCTTCAAACTACTGACTCAGATGGAAGAAACATGCATGCAAGTTGATCGGTAGAATTCTCCCCCTGTCTAACTGTGCATACCAATGTCTGTGAATGAAGAAACTACACTGAAGGTACTAATGTGTAATTCTAAAGCCATGCTTGGAATACCCATCATTCTGGTCTTCTAAGTGCGCACTGCTTCTAATGCCACATCAGTTATTGCTATACTCTCTCTCCCATAAATGTTGGTTTACAAACAAGATAACAAAAGAAAACAGGAGATAAGAAAAATGTCATAGGATTGTCCCACTACAATGCTGTATATGGTTAGATTTCTAAATTTCTGTAGGAAAAAAATGTATGATTGTTTTTTTTCATTCTACAGGGATTTAAAGTTTAGAATCAACAACTGTTGGAAAATGCCTGTTCTATGTTATGTCTAAGGAGGTGGATATCCAGACAGATAATGATGTTAAGCTCAAATGCTATGTTATAGGGTAATATCATTAAGCTTCTCCTCTGGATGATTAACAGCTTAACTTTGCAGACCAAAAAATTAGAGAAAAAGAAGAGCTACAAGGATAGCCAGTATTTTGGCTTTAGCACTTCAAGACCAGTGAGGAATCAGGCCACAGGAGAATTTGTACTGTAACCTCCTATAGCTCAGTGGGGTCCCAAATTTGCTGTCCATGGAGACTATGGAGCCACAGAGGGAGGTGATCAGCAATGTACAGTGTGTCTAAGATGAGTCACCTAGAGAGAAAACATTGTCTCAGGCTTTCACAGACTGGTCAAGCATTGGCTGTGACTCATCCAGATGGCTGACACTGGCAAAAGTTCTGCGAACACATGAATACATGATTTCAGGGTAAATCCTGAAAGGAGTCGACTGACTTTGTCAGGTATAAATGTTACATTTTTTGTTAGGTAGGTCTTGGTTTATCTTGGTCTTAACCACCCAGCAGAAAAGTACAACCACAAGGTATAAAAAGTAAAGCCAGATTAATATGCTGTTATAAAAGGCTCATGTCAACAACTTCAGACATTGCCAGTTCTGCTGATAAGCCACTACCATTATGGACTATTGGACTATACTGGGTTATTTTGCTAAATTCACACATGTACAATATATAGAACACCCATCTCTGACAAAACAAAACAAATGAGGGGGACGTAAATGAAGGATCATTATATATATATATATATATATATATATATATATATATGATATGCAGCTACTTTTTCTTAATTCAATGTGAAGAACTATTTGTGCTAATTGTGTTTAACCAAGATATCATGTCTATGTCTTGTACAGGTATGATATAAAATCATGTTTTACATGTAAATGTAAAACTGGAAAAAGAAAAAACAAGAAATTTACAACAAAATAAGAACAGAGAAAAGGAAGAAAAACTTTTTTCTTTTTTTATTACTTTTAATAAGAAGTAACAATGTAACAGTTTCAAAACACATTAGTAGCACATTCCCAATAATTGATACAATGCATATTGTTACACAGAGCACAGGGTATAGACGTGGTAATTTTTCTAATCATTATTGGTACAAAATATTTCTTCTCATTGAACTAAGAGAAAGCAGCTGTATACATAATTCAATGTTCCATAATTGCAGTGTGTTACTGGCAAAACTGGCAATGTTGAAAACTGTTGATTTAAGCCTTTTATAGCTCAGCATACTAATCTAGCTTTACGTTTTATGCCTCGTGCTTAAACATTTCTTCTGGGTGGTGAAGGGCAAGTCAAAGCAAGACCTGTATAACAAAACATGTAACTTTTATATCTAACAGGGTCAGTCAAATCCCCTCAGGATTTACCTTGAAACCATCCATGTACAGTGTTTTGTAGAGCTTTTGACATTGTCAGCCATGTAGATGAGTCACAGCCATTGCTTGACCAGTTTGCTCTCTGGGAGAGGCTGGGACAATGTTTTCTCTACAGGTGACTCTCCTTAGGCACACTATACATCATTAATCCCATTCCTCTGTGGCCTCATAATCTCTTTGAACAGAAAACTTGGCACACCACTGAGTTAGGGGATGTTATACACAGGTTCTATTGTGTCTTGAATCCTCATTGACCTTGAAGGGCTAGGGCCAAAATATTGGCTATCCTCACAGCCCTTCTTTTTCTCTAATTTTTGGTCTATCAGCTTATATTCTGAACACTCCAGAAGAGAAGCTCCATGACACTATTACTCTACAACATAGGTACTTGAGCTTAACATCGCTGTCTTTCTGAATATCAAACATCTTACACTTGACTTGAAATTGATATTTTCCATCAATAATTTATATTCTAATAAATATCTATAGAATGTGATAAAAGCAGTTACACATTTTTACACAGAAATTTAGAAATCTAAGTATCTACAAAAATTGTAGCAGGTCAATCCTGTAACATTTTTCCTAGTCTCTTGCTCTCACTTAATAACTGCTCCTTTCCATAGACTGGCAGAAATCCATAGTACAACCATGCAAATCCCACCGCTTACTTGCATAGGTCTATCTCTTTCCCCCACTCCCTCTCCTGTCCTTCTCATCTCAACAATTCCTTCCTCTTGAACAAGTTCCCTCCCTTTCACAGTATTGATTGCACCTTCAGATTTTATTTACTTTTTCAAGTTACTTCACTAAGGAGACAAAACAATGTTTCCACCTGGGAGTCTGATTTACTTCACCTAGGGCATGATCTCTAGTTGCACCCATGTACTCTTTAGATATTGATGAACTTCCTAATTTTTCTAGGGTCTGCACTGGTTTCATGCTTTTCATTCCTTATGCCATGAATTTGGGGTTTCTCTTTTCTTTTGTTGATGAAATTCACTAGGACTATAGTAATTTTATTTACTCCTTCAAAGAACCTATTCTTTGATTTATTTATTCTTTGTGTTGTTTTCTTCAGCTCCATCACAGTAATTTCTGATTTTCTATCCTTTTTTTGGACTTTGAACTTAACTGGCTTTTCTTTTTCTATAAACTTAGGGTGCGGCATAAGATTGTTTATTTGGTTTTGTTCTGTTTTCCTAATCTGGGAATTTACTGCTATAAATTTTTCTCATAAGACAACTTTCACTTTATCCCAGAGATTTCGGTAAGTTGTATTTGTATTTTCATTTGATTGTAAAAATTTTTAATTTCTTCTTAAATTTCATTTGTAACCCACTGGTTATTTAGGGGGTGGTAATTTAATTTCCTTGTGTTTAGGGTACTTCTGTGCTTTCTTTTGTCAACAACTTCAAGTTTCGTAGGACTATGGTCAAATTGTAAGAATGAAATAATTTTGGTTCCTTTGCACTTACTTAAGCATACGCTGTTGTCGGGGTCTTTTCCTGGTTCTCGACCCAACAAGTCTAAATTTATAATCCTAAAAGCATGTTATTGGAATTCCACCAAGTTAATTCTATTTTACCACTCCCAGTGCAACCCACACTGATAACAGACATTAAGACATATATTATATATATAGTTATTGGGGAGCCAAGGGGCCCTGTCTAGCCATGGAGATGGCTTTCTGGAACAAAGAGAACAAGAGAGAAACCCAGGGCTGCACCTGGGTTTTATTCAGTGGAGAAAGGAGAGTGCCTTGAGAAAGGGAACTGTGGGAAGAAGGTGAGCACTGTCAGCTGGGCTAGGTAGGTGGCTTGCATTTACCTCCGCCATATGCAGAGAGGATATGATGAGGAAATAATTTGCATTATGCTACTGACATAGCATCTAATATTTTGGGGGTCTGGTGCTTCAGCTCTGACGTGTAATCTTTCAAGCCCCAGGCAGGGGCCTGGTAGGATGACTCAGTGGTCTAAAGCGCCTGCTTGGGAAAGCTTAGGCAGCTGCAGGGACCGCGGTTCGATCCCCGGCACCACATGCTGCGCCAGCCCTGCCCTTAGGGCAGGCTGAGCCGGCCATAAAAATAAATAAACAATCAAGCCCCAGGCAGTCATATCCTCCATCTCGAGGCTCGATCCAAGCTGACAGCATGGAGCATGGGCTCTTCATCCTGTCCCGACCTGGCTCATACTGGAGAGCAGTAAGTATGGGTTACCAGGGAAACACGCATGTCATCTTCAGAAATTACTACCAGCACCTCAGCTAGACCAATACACACTGCTTAAGGCCAATGAAAAGGATAATGAGAAGTCCTAACCAGCTCTGTATGTTTCAATATGAGGAAATAGGATCAGGCTCATTCAAAATGGACACAGTTGTTCTTCTTTCAAGGAGAGCTGCTCAGGTGATCCTCCACACTCTGTGTACTAGTATATGGTCTATTTTGGAAAACACTCTATGTGCAGCTGAGAAGAATGTGTATTGTGTTATTGCTAACAATAAAGGTCTACTAAGTATTTTTTCACACGTTTCATTTAGTTCTCTTATTTATTTGCTTATTTTTTATTTAATTGATCTACGTCTTTTTGACCATGGCATGTTAAAGTCGCCCATTACAATTGTATTATTGCTCATTTGATTTTTCAGGTCCATTAAAATTTCTCTTATGTAGGTGGGTGCTCTACACTGGGTGCATATATATTTATAATTGTTAAGTCTTCTTATTGCAGTTTTCCCATATCAAGTGTGTAGTTATCTTCTTTATCTTTTTGAATGATTTTTGGCTTGAGGTTGATATTGTCAGCAACCAGGATAGCTATCCTTGCTTTTTTCTCATTTACTATGGCATGGAAAAATGTTTTCCATATTTCAACTTTCAGCCTGTGAATTTCCTTTTGTGGTAAATGTGTTTCTTATGTGGAGCGTATAGTTGAATTCTATTTCTTAATCCACTCTATTAGTCCATATCTATTGATGGGAGAATTGGGGCCAATTATATAGGTGGTTATAACTGATATGTGCTGGCTTATTTTTATAATATTATTTTCCTGCTATAGGTTCCATATTTTTCCCTCTTTTTGATTACTTGCTCCATTTGGTAGTTCTTTTCCATTGTTCTTGAAGCTATGGCTGTTACTGTCTTTTTTTTTAGAATAGCTGTCAATACTATTTGTAAGATTGGTGTGGTGGTCATTCATTTCTTCATTGTTTTTTTTTTTTTTTTGTCATAGAATGATCTTATCTCAGCATTGAATTTGATAGATAGTTTTGTAAGGTACATTACTCTGAGATGGAAATTATTTTTTTTCAGGACCCTAAATATTTCACCCCAAGCTCTTCTTGATATGATGGTTTGTGCTGAGAAATCTGCCATGATTCTGACAGGCTTTCCATTATAGGTGGTCTGTTTCATCTCTCTAGCAGTTCTTAATATTCTACTCTTTTGCTTAATTTCTGAGATCTTGTTTATCATGTATCTGGGTGTAGAATTATATTGATTATGACTATTTGGAATATTATATACCTCACTTATTTCTTGACAGATTTTTTTCTCACATGTAGATAAATTTCTTCTAGTACTTCTGTACATAGTCTTTTTATGTCATTTGCTCTGTCTCCTGCTCTTTCATTGACACCTATTATTCTTATATTACTCTTCTTCACATTGTGTTATAGCTGCTAAGTTGATATTCCCTGGTTCCTTGTTAACTTCAAGAGACCTTTCCTTTAAAGTTTACTATCTGCACCACTGTCTTCAAGTTCTGACAGTCTATTTTCGATTTTGTTCAAGTGGCATTGCTAGCTTTCAGTAGAATTATTAATTTTCTGGAAATCTGTTTGAATCTGTTTCATGCATTCTAATTCTTTCCTATAATTTTCATTCAGTGTTTTCATCATTTTTTCTATTCTCTAATTTTATTTTTATCTATGTCTTTTTCAGCTGTGCTGAGCAATTCTTTGACAATTGTTGTCATTTCTTTTTTGACCAGATAGATTATTTCTGATCTTATTTCTTCTATAGCCTTATGGATTTTTTCCTTGGTTCAGTTTCAATCATTTCAGAAAATTCAGGTATGTGATTTTCAAGTCCTTGTATGTTTTTGTCTCCTGGATTTGTTCTGTGTGGACTGACAGATTGAGATTGCCTTTTGCTCTTGTATTTTAGCATTTTTGAAGCTCCCAGCATTTATGCTACTGTGGAGACCAGAGTATGCTTCAACAAAACTAACCGCTTGTGGAGATGACTGGCCTATACTCAACAAAGCTTCAGGGTAGGTGGTGGTTGTGGGCCAGATTGAACAGGATCCCATAGACTGTTCAGAATCATCTTAAAGTTTTAAAAGGTTGGGCCAGTGCCAAAACTAGCACCATGCCCACATGATATGGGCCAAGGGAAGCAGCTTGCCAGAGTCCCATGAGCATCCCAGATTCCTCCTAAGTTCTTAAAAGGTTGAGCCTACCTTGGGAGGCAGGGCTAATGCCGCATGTGGTGGCAGGGATTGAACTGCAGTCCCTGGGCTTGCTTAAGGAGGCACTTTAGACTACTGAGCTATCTCGCCAGCCCAATAGCTTATATTTTATATTTGAAACCTTTCTTTTTTCAAATATTTGTGTGTCGTGGTACTAACTGCCCTCTGATACTCTTTAATGGGATCCATAATATTTTGATAGACTGTGTTTTCATTGAAGTTCAGCATTCTTTTTTTGAATGTCCCTTTACATTTTTTCTTTGGCCGATAGAGTCTTCAGAATTGTTTTGATTGTTTTCTAAGTGTTCATACATGTTCTTGTTTGGGCTTTGGTTTTAAGTTCTATTACTATTACAGTGATAAAATAAAATGGATATAATTTCAATTCATTAAACTTTGTTACTTTTCAAAAGATTTATGTTGATATAGGTTCTACACTTCACGAGAATACCCACCACTGTCGGGTAGAGTGCTTTATAAACACTGACTAGATCTTGTCACAATATGGGGCATAAATTTCTTTTGCACAGTTGTTGCTTGTTTTCTTCTAATGATACTACCAATTTATGAGAATATGCTGTCATCTCCAACTATAACTAAAACTTGTTCTTCTTCTTTCAATTCTGTCAGAATTTGCTTGATGTACTTTGCAACTATCACATTTTTAGCAGCTATGTGTTCTTGGTTCATTAACCCTTTCCCCTCTATTCTTTATGTTTCTCTGTCACCAGTAAATGTCTATGCTTCGAACCTGACTTTAACAGATATTAACACTTTTGCTCATGCACTCCTTGATTAATATTTTCATTGCATTATTTTTTGCCCCATATTTTAACGTAAAACTAACATGTATCATTATCCAGGAATTCAGGTTTTGTGCACATCACAGACCTGCATTATCTTTTTTTATTTAACAATTGCTTGACTTTCTGTCAACTTATGTATCTAAAATATTCAAATTTAATATATAAGTACTGGATAGACAGTATGGGACAGGTGTAAACACTAGCAATCCAGCCTCTCTGCTATTCAGAACCCAGACTTTGGAAAATAACAACCTGGGGGAAACCAAAGCAGATCCCTGGAGCTGGGAAGAATTGACAAGAAGATTAAACACTACAGATAATCTGAGTGAAGGATAAGAATGCAGAGAGGGGAGCACAGCGGCCCTGACTCTCTGCCTGCCTCTCAGCTCAGTGCTCACAGGCGCAGGAGCCTGACTGCAGAAGTATGTTGAGCGCCGGTGGCTCCAGGTTGAAATGGAGGTGGCAGATGCGTTGCTGACACAGGTCCAAGGAAGAGGCCATAGCTGTTGTGATCTCCAGGGACAGCATGGAATTTTCTACCCACGGGAATCCTTCCACAAGGCAGTCTCCATCTTCATAGGGGTTCCAGTGAAGGCATATTATGGTTTGTGTATAGGTACCCCACAACAGCCTGATGCAGTCATAGGGTAGTTTCTGGAATTTGTAATTTATTATTGTGGAAATGGTGCTGCACCTCCCTGGGGGAGGTGATTTGCATTTCAGTGTAAGAGAGGAGGAGAAGTTAGCTGCTTGAGCTACTGCTACCTCTCTCCCTGGGCTCTTGCTCTTGCTCTTGCCTGACACCATGAAAGATTGTATTCTGCCATGTGCCTAGCTGCTTTAGAGCCAGCTAAGCATGGGCTGAAACCTCCAGTAACTGTGAGCTAAATAAACCTTTCCTTCCCTCATTTTGAGTGTTAGGTGTTTGTCCCAGCAACTAGAGAAGAGTAACTAAGACAGACTTTGGTAAAGTAGGAGTGGGGCCACTGCTGTGGCTGAACCTAACCATGTGGATTGCAAGTTTGGAAATGGCTTATGGGAAGAGATAGGAAATGTTTGGAGATGCTGCCTACTTGCAAAGAACTAGAACAGCTTCGGTTCTTCTGTAGGGGAGATTCTGGTCAGAGCTCAGACCAGAAAGCTGAAAGAAAACTAGTAAAGACCAGACTGGGGAGGTTTCTGGGGAGAAGCATTACATTTGTTGTTGGACTCTGGTTCATTTGTGTTTTGACTTAGCAGGGAAGTTGTCTGCATTTTGCTCATGTCCAGAGACTTTACCTAAGACTGACATTAAGCAGGGCTGACTGATGAATCTTTCAAAAGATATTTCAAAACAGCCAAATATTGGAGCATTGGCATGGCTGCGATTGGAAGCTTTAAGCCTGATTTATGTTGTAAATCAAGAGTAAGAAGCCCAGCAGGATGGCTCAAAATGTGAGTTTAGCCAGAAAGGAAGCATCAGTAAAGCTGTGGACTGCAAATATAGAGCTGCGAGGATCTCCATTGCTGAGAAGGAACCAGAGAATGGAAAAGATGGCCTAAGGGTATCACAGGAGGTGGCATGTCTCCACCCTTTGCAGCCTCAGAATTGCAAAGGTCAGAGACTTTGCCTTGAGTGGAAAGCCACTGAGCCCTTTGTTCTAGAATGGCAGAGGCAACCACACAAGGTTCCAGAATGAAGCCAGCATGGAGAATTTATTCCTCAGAATCAGGTTCAGAGTGTTCAGCAATCCATGCACTCAGTATCTACAGCCAAGAGAGAAGCAAGCCTGGCTACTGCTCCAGCTGGCAGCAGACTTTGGCATCATCCATATGGCAGTGGTTGTAGGCGCATTGAGAATGCAAGAGTCCTGAGGTTAAGAAGGCTTCCACCTAGATTTCAGAAGGCCTGGGAGGCCAGACAGTGTGCCCCTGAGAGGGCAGTGTATGAAGTTGTGAGTGAGAAGCCTATTCTGTGGGAACCTCAGAAATTTGGTAAAACCAGGAACATGGGTCATGCAAAGAGGGAGCAAAGCCAGCCTGAGAGAAAAGCCATGGGAGCTACACCTACTAAGAGTGCCATAGGGGCAGAGCCACATGGAGCTCACAATTTGTCAGAGAGTGCTTCGGATGTTCTGCAAGGACCTACAGGATTTAATGTTGGTCCATCTGGATTTTGGACTTCTGCTGGTCCCAATGCTTAGTATTCTGCTGTGTGTCCCTTTTGGAATGGTAATGTGTATCTTGTGCCTTTGGACATTGGATGTGTTTAACTTTATTTCTATAGGGGCTCACAGAGACTTGGGACTTGGACTTTTAGCAATGTTGAACTGTTGGGACTTTGGCAACTCTTAGAGATGGACTAAAAGTGTGTGTGTATGTGTGTGTGTGTGTGTGTGTGTGTGTGTGTGTGTATGTTTGTAAAGGGATGTCCATGAGTCTTTGGGGGCCCAGGTGCAGAATATTATGGCTTGTGTATAGGTGTACCCCCAAAGCCTGATGCAGTCATGGGGCAGCTTCTGGAATTTGTAATTTATTATTGTGGAAATGGGTGCTACACCTCCCATGGGGAAGGTGATTTTCATTTCAATGCATAGTAGGAAGAGAAGTGAGCTGTTTGAGCTGTTGCTCTTGCTCTTGCCTGCCACCATGAAAGGCTGTTTTCTGGCATGTGCCTCACTGCCTTGGAGCCAGCTAAGTATGGACTGAAACCCCCAGTAACTGTGAGCTAAATAAGCCTTTCCTTCCCTCATTTTGAGTGTGGGTATTTGGCCCAACAATGAGAGAAGAGTAACTAAGACAAGGCCCCAGCCCTGTTGCTAGAGAGTGCAGTGCCAGGCAATAGGTGACAGCTGCACATAGCTTGCTGGACTGAGACCTCTGATAGCTTGGAACTCAAGCTTAGGACACAATTCCTACCCCCACATAACCAGAGGACAGAACCATTTTGAGTTGCTCGGGGTTTTAAAATGCCAGCATTGAATACAGAAGCCCTCACCTTCTCTGTGAATCTTGGCAGGTATGGCACACACCTGCCAACCTCATCTGCAAACATGGGCAGGGACACATCTCAGCGTGGACAATGCCATGGCCTGGGGGGAACTAAGCGACCTCTAGGATAGAGGCCACAGCTCATAAAGCCACAGACATTAAAGCTAGGTGGATAAAAGCATAAAATACTGAATTCAAATTTGTGGAGCTGGGACAGAAGCTACTTGTTCAGATATACAGAGGAAGGTATATCTGAACTCTTTGCTTTTGTTTTCCTCATTCTTCTCTACTAGTGGGAAATTTTATTTCATCTTTTTCCTTTTTTCTTTTCCATGTTCTTCTGAATGGGTTTTCTCTATATCCTAATTACGAGGCTGCCCGCATGACATTAACCACGCAGCAGTCCTCTCCCAGAAAACTGGTGGTGGGCCAGTTTTACTGCAGTTTCCCAACTCAAATTAACAGATCTTGGGACAGAGAAAAAAGATTCCAGTAAGCCACGTTTAAAATGCATCACTAAAAAGCAACCTAAATAGGTCAAACAATGGCCATGGCTCACCCAGATGGCTGACACTGACAACAGTTCTACAAAGCACTGTACATGGTTCCAAAGCAAATCCTGAGGGGATTTGACTGACCTTGGGAGATGCAAAAACTACATGTTTTGTTATATAGGTCTTGCTATAACTTGCCCTTAACCATCTAGCAGGAAAGTTTAAACATGACACATAAAACATAAAGGTAGTTTAGTATGCTGAGCTGTAAAGGCTCTAATCAACAGCTTCCAACATTGCCGGTTTCGCCAGTAACACACTGTAATTGTGGAACATTTGACTATGTATACAACTACCTTCTCTTAGATCAAGGAAAAGAAATCTATTGTACTAATAACCATTAGAAAAATTATCATGTCTATACCCTGTGCTCTGTATAACTGCAATGAGGACATCAATATGTGTTGTATCAATTATTGAGAATGTGTTACTAACGTGTTTTGAAACTGTCATATTGTAACTTGTTAAAAGTAAGTATAAAAAGCAACCTAAATAAAGAGATTTCCAAATTATAAACAAAGGCTTTGCACTGTAAAACATGCAACCTGAGCACACAATTATGCAAACAAGGGGGCTGGGAAGATACCTCAGTAGAATGAGCACTAGCCTAGCAAGCGCAGGGTCCCAAGTCCAATCCCCAGTACTGCGGAAAAAAAAAAGTTCAAACAAAAGAATCAATAACAAACAAGAACAAAATGTCTGCAAAACTCCCAACTCCACCAAAATTGGTCCAGGGGATATCAAGGGGGAGAATAACAAAAAGTCACATAGTCAAATTATTTGAAGAAATAAAAAGAACAGATTTAAAACACATCAAAGAAATACTTGGTGGATCCAGCTGAGGGCCTGGATCCTGTAATACAGACCTTCACGGGTCCAGCTAAAAACCTAGAGCCCATAGCAATGATTCCCATGAGGCCAACTGGAGGCCAGAAGCCCATGACAATGCCTCACACACTTAACGGATCTGCACTTGGAAGGCCCAAAGGTCAGTGGTGGAAACTAGAAAGTCCACACCAGCAGGCTGAAGGATCTAAACTGGAGCCATAGAAGTAACATTCAAAGGAAGGACAAGTGCTCCCCCAAAAAGTACCACAGTTATCTTCAGCGACTGTGAGGTCCCATTGGCTCAATGAGAAGAAAGTTTTGTACTAATATTGCTTGGACAAGATATCAGGCCTGTGTCTTGTACTCTGAATTGTATTGGCCTGGCTCTTGTTGTTTTTCTATTGGGCAAAGCTGGCAGGGACCTCTAGCTCTTTGAACAATGCTTTCTGGCTCAAGTGTAGACCGTTCAGCCTGCTAGTGTTGTACACAGCTGATGTGTTTCCACCCTAACCGTATCTTGTGTTTGACAGGCTTCATCTGGGGCAAGTTCCCCTTATCGCTGAAATCTGTGAAAAACTCCTAGTTGTAAAGAGTTTGCGGCTGTATCAACAAGACTTACTGCAAAGGACTAAGCTCAGCTCTGCTTGGGGTGGCTGGTTAGCACCTTCCTGCATGGAGTGCAGCTGGTCAGCCATGGGACAGGCTAATAAATACTTCTAAATTCAAAGAAAAAATTAGTGAGGTCTCAACAAGCTCCTTAGATGATAACAACAGCCAAGTTCCCATCAGGAAGGACAGTAGGACAAGTCTCCTCAGGAGACTGAGCAGTGCACCACCTTGCCCTCCAGAGGCTAGAAATGATGCTTAAAGTGACAGCCAGAGCTCCCCACAAAAGAACCACAGCCGTTCTCAACAACAGTAAGGTCCCTAGCTCCTTCAATGATAAGAACTGCCTCATTTGTTGGCAAAGCCATTGTGGCAAGCTTTCCTCCAGCTTCCAACAGCTTCTCTTCTTCCTCTCCAGTTCTGCCTCTGTGCTGCCAGCAGCCACCCTCAGGTGAGCTCCGACACCCAGCACCGCACTGGTTTAGTTCAGCTGGGTGTTACATGCGGACCATCAGCTATCAATCCAACACAAGCTTAAAGGTCCAAAGGGTTTGGGGTGAAGTACTTGAAGCCCTAAAGGATTATAATTCCCAACCCAGACTTAAACATTCTGCAAAGCTCCCCTTAAAAATTGAGAAACGAAGCATTTCCCTGACAAAGAGCTCTCTGCAAATTTAAGCAAAATTTCTCTCATACAGCCTCTACTCTAAGGAGACAATGACATCAATAATGACAAAAAAAATAATAGAATGAACACACCATTCAAGGTAAGCAGTAAGGATAAAAAAAAATAAGAAAGGAAGGAAAATCAGTTCAGATCAGTAACAGCTCAAAGTGAAGAGCCTTCCAAAGATAGATTGGCAGAATGGATTGAAAAATAAACTAACCATGTGTCATATACAAGAAATACATTTAATTCAAAAAGAAATTTATATATCAAAATCAAAGATAGGAGAATAATACTTCAGGCTACAGGAACCTGAAAAAAGTAACAATAGCTATCCTAATTTGAAAGTGAATTTCACACAGAAATTAATCAAATGAAACCAAGAAGGTCATTATTTATTAGTTAAAGGAGTATTTCAACAGGGAGAAATAGCAATTGTAGACATTTACATAACAAATATCAATATGTGCAACTTCATAAAACAAATACTAGCCAACATAAAAGAAGTCAAATAAACAGAAGCAGAACAAGAGACCTAAATACCCAGTGCCAACTAAACAAGAACAACAACAAATCAGTAAAGAAATTGAAGAAACAAGCAAAGCTTGCCTAACAGCTAGAGTTCAGCGATGAAGAGGGACTGAGGTATAAAGCTTGCTGGGCAAAGTTTGGTGGACCGCTCCCACCAAAGAGAAGGGGCTGAGACCCTTGGCTGGGCCTGCAACCCTTGGCTGGGCCTGCGTTGCTGAGGTGGACTCCTAGGCCCAGCGGGGCCAGGACTGAGGCCAAGACTTATAGGAAGATCCTTGTGGCATGAAGGCAGTGGGTAGTAGCTTAGGGGAATTAGTCAGCCTGCAAGACTGCAGTACGTGAAAGGGAGTTGCCCAGGCGGAACACAGCGGGCAACTGGTTTATACACCAATTTGCAATTTATGATTTGCCTTGTTACATTGCTCTAGTGTTTGCTCCTATCATCTGAACTACAAAATTACTAGTTGCCCAAGTTTGTCAGTTTCTAAATTTCACTTGCTGTTATGAGTACTGATAAATGACTCCTATAACTAGAATACAATATCTGTTTTAACCACAGGTTCTCAGATGGATAATATCAGGAGGCTCTCAGGTAACAAATCACGAAAACCCTGTACCAAAGGATGGGGGACAGTTTCAAATGGAAACTACCACTCTCACTAGAGAGGGCAAAATCTTGAGATGTAACAAATCATGAATCTCTGGCAAAGGAGAGATACCTAGAGAACAGGTGTATTAGAGAAGATCTGATTGCAGTTATACCACTACTTGCAATGAAACTTTATTTATTTTTTAAATGTATTTGGTTGTTGCAGCGTCTCACTACACAGTCTGGACACGTGGTGATCGTCCTGCATTCAGCTTCCTCAGCACTGGGATTTCAGGTGTGCACCACTACCCCCCACACTAACTCAGCCTGCCATGGGAGCAGTAATGGTGTGACATGTGGTCCCTGCACCTGCCTAAGTCTGACTAAACAGGCATTGTAGTATGCTAAGCTATCTTACCGATCCTACAATCAAACTTAAACCAAAAAGGTGCACAAAAATTCAAATCGATTTCTCTCTGAAATAGAAAATGACCAAAAAAAGGAGTAAAATGCAATCTGAGGCCCCTGGCCCACCAGAACAAATCCAGGAGACACTGACATAGAAGAAAGATTTCACACACCTGAAATCTCTGAAAAAATAGCAACTGAAGTAAAGAGACAACTGCAGAAGAATATAGGGAAAATAAGATCAGAAATAATCTCTCAGGTTAAAAAAAAAGAAATGAAAATTACAATGAAAGAATTACTAAACATATGTAAACAAGACACTGATTAAAAAATAGAGGAGAAGAGAAAAATGACAGAATCCTGAATGAGCAGTATAGGAAAGCAATGGAAGGCATGAAGCAGATCCAAAGAGATATACAGGAAATTTTTAAAAACTCCATTAAATGCTGGCGAAACTGTTGAAAGTGAAGATAGACTTTCTGACTTCAGAGATACAAAGATCTCTGAAAAACAGCAAGGATCCAGCAAATGATAATTCATCAGAAGAACAGCATACTAAAAGCTCATAACAAGAGGAAACAGATTACATTTAAAGGAAAAGCCATCAGAATAACAGCAGATTTTTCAACATAAGCCATAAGTCAGGAATTTCAAATCCTACAAGAAAATAGGGCCCCTGCCCTCCCATGCTGACCAGCCTGGGCCTGTGCCCAGGACCTCTCCTCTGGCATTTGTCCCCACTCAGCCAGCCACCAGAACCCAGCTCCTGCCTGCCCATGCTGACCGACCTGGGCCTGTATCCAGGTAGGAACTGTCCACTGGCATGCACTCCCAAAGACATAGTTGCAGCTAGTGAAAAGGTACGAAAAGATATCTTAAAAATAACTAGGATTCAGGAAGAAATTATTCAACATCCGCAAGATGATGCAAAAATGAACAATGTGAGATTAATAGGAATCAATGAGAAAGAAGGAGTCAACACAAATGATATAAAAAGAATATGGGCAGAACTAATAGCAGAAAACTACCCAAATATGAAAAAACACTCAGACATTCAGGTGATTGAAGCATACAGAACCCCAAGGAACATCAACCCAACTAAAAACACACCCAGACATATATAATCAAGATGCCAGAAATCCAGCAGAAGAATAATACACTAAAAGCTGCTAGAGAAAAGAAACAGATCACATTTAAAGGAAAACCCATCAGAATAATGGCAGATTTCTCTTCACAAACCATGAAGTCAAGAAAAGCATGGAGCGGAGTGCTTCAAGTCCTCCATGAAAACAAATTCCAGCCACGACTGCTATACCCTGTAAAACTACCTCTCAGGTATGAGGGAGAGTGAAATACTTCCACAACAAGGATCAGCTGAAGAATTTCATGATGTCAAAGCCAACACTACACAGAATACTACAAGATATTTTAGAAAGGGGCTCAAATGACCCAAACTCCATAAATGAGAACATAAAGAATCAACCAAATAGGGCAACCAATTAAAAATAGGACAAAAAGTGATAAACAGTAGTAAGTAAAAGACATGTCAATCATAAGTCAATACATTTCAATTATAACAATTAGTGTAAATGGGTTTAATTCTCCAATTAAAAGAAATTAACTGGCCCAGTGGATTAGCAATCAAAATCAAACAATATGCTGTAAACAGGAAACACACTTAACTCATAAAGAAACTCATATGCTAAAAGTTAAAGGCTGGAAAACAATACTACATGAACCAGCACCTCAAAAAAAAAAGAAAAGCAGGGGTAGCACTCCTGTTTGCAGACAGTCTAATCTGCAAAACAAGATTGATCAAACAAAATAAAGAAAGCCACTACATACTGGTTAGGGAAAACTCAAGACAAAGAGGTAACACTAATTAATATATATGTACACAACACAGGAGCACCAAGCTAACCAATCTTAATGGACATGAAAAATTTGCTATCCAATACCACAATCAATCTCTTTTTTTTTAATTTTATTTATTTGTGTTATGGTCAGCTCAGCTTGCCCTGGGGGTGGGGCTGGCTCAGCATGTATTGCTGGGGATTGAACCATGGTCGTTGCAGTTGCCTGAACTTTCCTAAGCAGGCAGGCCCTTTAGACCCCGATCCATCTCCCTGGCCCCAATACCACAATTTTAACAGGAGACCTTATCACCCCTTTATCCCAGAAATGATTTGTGTCCTTTTGTTATGACTCTAAATCTTTCACTTTGTCAGCTATTTATAGGAACAAAGACTGTTTATCTTGTTTATTAAGAACACATTCTTTCCTAATTCAAGAGAAATCCTGATTCTACAAAATGTGATGCTGTGAACAAGGGTGCACACATATTACCCTTTTAAATTCTGAAAATATGCAGAACAACAACAGTTCGGTCAAATGGAATTTCTAGTACTAGTTGGGTTTCTTGGGGCTGTTGTTGTTGTTATTGTTGCTGTTGTTGTTTTGAAGCTCCCAGCTGATTTTTGTAGTGGTTGTACCAGTCTCCACTCCTGCCAGCAGTGGAGAAGGGTTCGTTTTCCTCGCAGCCCCGTGAGCATTTGTTATAGATTGGCTTCTTGATAACAGTCATTATTTTCAGCAGTGAAATGGAATCTCAGTGTTATTTTATTTTGCATTTCCTGAAAGACCAATAATGTTCAATATATACTTGCTATTTGTATTTCTTCATCTGAGAAGTCAATATTAGCTGCAGATGTCCATTTTTGGATTGGATCTTTAAATTTGAGAGCTCTGATTCTCTTTAATTCTTTATACATTCTATTAAGCTCTCTATCTGAGAGACAGTTGGCTAATCTTGAACCTCTCCTCCAATACATTGTGGGTGCTGTGTATTTTGTGTCAGTGACAAGTGACTAAGATCAGAAGTCACCTGTAAGACTTACTGTGACGGAGCTCTAAACAATGCTGTTGTCTACAGATCTGGAGAAGGAATCAACCATTTTCATTCAACCAAGATCTGCTCTTGATCAAAGTGCTATGGTTTAGCTAAAATATTCCCTGAAGTCTTTTAGGTTTGAAGCTTCTTGGATCATGGAGCACGACGCATCCACTCATCGATTTACAAGTTTGGTAGATGAATGTGCACACGACCCCAGCCTCTCCCTGTCGCCCTGCTTCCTGGCTATCCTGACTGAGTGCTTCTTCTCTGCCATGTCCTTGTACCATGCCACTCTGTTTGGAGCCAGCCAACCATGCACAACTCTAATCATGAGCTACAATAAGGCTTCCCTCTGCTCAAATGCAAGTGTTTTGGTTCACCAACGGGGAAAAGATTGGCCCTCAAGTTGAGATTGCTATCTTAGAAAGACTACGTTGATGCCTGGTTCATTTTCATTCCTAGGACACTTTCTTCCATGGAATCTAGTGTGTTTCAGGTTCTAACCCTACAGGTTCTGAGTGCAAGGCTTTATATTCTCCATGATAAAGGTCTACAGTAAATTTCCCTCTGATGCTCAGAGGTCTAGGACATTTTTCTTTACCTTCCACACTGCAGAGGTTCAGAATTAAACATACTCCTTGAGCTAACACTGTCCATGAGTTTAGGACCTCTGAAATGTGTCTGGTTTTCATTTTGTTTGTTTTATCTTCACAGGACAATCAAAGCAGTTTTCTCCATCTTTAAAAGAATACTCTGTTCCCACAAAATATTCTAGTGAAATGAAGTCAAATTCCTAGTCTCTTCAACATCACAAATAAGCAAATTCTCTGGAGGAAAGCATGGTTGTAAACTCGTATCTCATGTTTCATCTCACTAAAGTATATCTGTCTGAACCTCGTTCCTTTACTATCTATATTATACCTTAAATATCATATTCTTGTATTTAATCTACTGCATGTAGTTGTCCTCAGCAGTATTTTGCATCTGAAGTAAACTGCTGCAGCCCAGTTGGAAGATTCTTCTTTAATTTTGCTTGCCAGCTCCTATAAATAGCTCCCAGACACTTAATACTAAGTATCTCAGTAACTTTACTCATTTCTTTAAATATTTATTGAGTCTAGGATGTGCATGAAACAGTGTTAGACATTAAGAATATATTTAAGTTTTCAGTACACAAGCTAGTTGTGTATCAAATGGAGCCTAACTTCTTTTCCAACAAAATCTCAACTTCCCTCACTTTTCTAAAAGCAATTTTCATCTTCATATCAAATCCTACTTTATCAATTTCAACTCTTAAAGAGTCTGCTTTAATATCCTAGTTATGGCCTCTCCAGCTACATACTCATAAAGGATTTGGATTTACTCCTTTAGGAAATCCCTTAAATCAGTTTCCTTTTTTGCAGAAATCATTTTTCTGTTCTCACATTCCCTCTATTCTCTCTGTCTCCATCTCTCTCAGGTCTCTGTCACTCATCAGTTTTTCCTTGTTATAGCATGAGGCAACACAGGCATATCATTGGTTTGTTTAGCAGCATTTAATGAACAGAATCTCAGAGAATAAAATACAAACACGTTACCCTGATTGGTCCATAGCTTCCCTACATTAAAGTCCAGCCTTCTCTCTGATTTTATCATGGACCTCCTGGCTCTGCAGCTCTACGTGCTTAATTCCACAGTGTGTTCAGGGTCTCACTACTAGATCAGACTTGTAGAGATCCACATGTTTACAGCCTCCAAAGAGCTGGGATGCCAGGCACAGACCACCACGCTCAGTCTCAACCAGGATTACAGCATGGCAGGCCCTGGGAACAAATCCCCGGCCCCTGTGCCTGCTTGCATGCGCTTCAATCCACTGAGCTACTTGCCTCACCCTCCTCATCTATGATTTGGAAAAATATGAGCCTTTGCTCATGTGCAACAATGCAAATTACTTACAATTGCTTTTTGCTAACCTTTCAGACCATCTAGTTTCAACACAGTGCAGCTAAGCAATGTCTTCAAAATTTTGCTGGCATAATCTCTTCAAAATCTGAGTTTTCCACTCTGAAGGTGCCTAATGCCTCCAGCGAGTTCTTCCTCGTTGATGTCAACCACGCTGAACATTCCCAAGCCTCTCATCTGTTGACAGAATACAGAATAGACTTCTTCAGAGGCAATGATTTCTCTCACTTCATAACTACTGTGCTACTATATCCCTGCCTGGGTCATTGTTTCTGCCTTGACACATGCCTGTGTGAGCCCATAGATTATAGAGAAATATTTTAACTATGGCAAAAGGCAGAACCCTAAGTAGACTTGTGATGGAAGAAAAACAGCTGCAAATAAGACTCTTAGCATAGGTATTAGAGTTAAATTTTTGAATCTTTCTTTCCTTCTTTCTTTATTTGGTACAGGGTCTTGCTATGCAGGTTGGACTCATAGTGATCCTCCTAGCTCAGCCTCCCCAGAACTGGGATTACAAATGTTTACCACCATGTCTGATTTTGGTGGCCAGTAAGCATGGCATGTGGTCCTGGGGATCAAACCCAGATTCTTGCACTTGGCAGGCAGGCATTTAGACCATCAAGCTGTCAGATATTTTTTTCAAGCCGTACTGGAGAGGGTGGGCTAAGAGCCCACCTCAATACATCCAATGTCCTTATAAGCAGAGGCACACGGAGATGGCTGCGTCTGCACACCATGGAGCACCGAGCATCGTCAGCTGCCACCAGGAGCTACGAGACAAGCACAGGGAGGCCCCTCCTCATCGGTCGAGGGAGAAATCAACACACACATGTGAGTGCTTTTATACCCAACTTCTAGGCTCCAAAACCGTGGCAGAACCAACCTTGACTTTAGCGAAGCATCAAGTTTGTGCTTCTTTTATCACCACTGTCACAGGAGGCTAAACAGCAGTTACTGCTGGAAGGCTAGGACTTTTAGATCTGTTCTGAAGTAGCAACCATTCTAATAGCTGTTTTCATTAACCAGACTTTCAATTTCATACATACCTTGCTATTGAAGTACATTTCAAAAGAAACTGTATGAAAAATGCCTCCTAATTTCATGCAAATTCACAGTAATGGGTTTATTGTTTATTTTAGATTGACTTGGAATATGTGAACATCTGCATTTGAGGAACTCTTGATGATGCTGTCTTTATTTTGGTCGATATATGGAAATGTCTTTTTATATAAATATATAGGGAGAATTGGGAGAGTACGCACTCTACAGAAAATTCAGCTGTAGTTCTTCTAATCAGTGTGTGCATTTGCCTAATGAAATCTGCTGAGTCATTGCTGCAAAATGTCAGGCAGAAGGCCAGCAAAGATGACAATAACGCAGCCCTGTTTCCAGATACAATATATACAAAAAACTTTTACCTAAATTGTGCGTATGCCAAGTCAGTAATATGGATGACTTGGGAAATGTGTGCCAAGTGCCAACCAGCCCATAGATGGCAGCCCAGGAGGGCATCTGAGCAGGTTTTAAACAAAGCAATATCCTAGAGCCAAAGCAAATATGTTTATCTGAAACAACATGAAGATCCTTATTACAAGGACTTGGTTTATGCTATGGTGCAGGCCAGGAAGTCTTGAGGTCATCAGTGAGCAAACTGGACAGCTAAGAAATCTAATGACAGAGTCCCATCCTGAGCAGAAAGCCCTCAGAAGCCAGAGAGCAGATGATTTAAGTTCAAGTACACATGAAACTTCAAACAGCAGAACATTGAAATCCCTACTCAAAGACAGTCAGTAAAACCATAAGCTCTGCCTCTCTTAGTCTTTTTTTTGTTTTGTTTTGTTTTATTCAGGCATTCAACACATGGAGTAGGAAGATGTTAATCTCATCCAGAAATGTCCCCACAGAACCGGGCACAATAATGCTTTCTCACAAATATCCCATAAATAAAGTTTTATTGGACCCATACCTACTCGTTTGTTTATACTTCTCATTGGCTGTTTTCTACGTGACCTTGTAGAGTTGAGCACTGTGGCAATTACAAAGACCATATGGGCCGCAAAGCCTAAAACGCTTGCTTTCTGGGCCCACTACAGGAAAGAACTCTACAGTCTGGGCTGAGGAGATAGCACCAATAGGGATGTGGCGGTTCAATGAATGCATTCATGAACCTGTAAAGGAATATTCAGAATATATGTGACATTACGGCATGGAATTTCTGGGAGAAAATTCTGAGTCTGAATTAAATTAAGCTGAGATTTTAAAATAAGAAAATGACATCACAAAATTAGACCACATATTTCTTAAGTGTTGCCATCATTTATGGGTTCCTGTGATAAATATATAAAATGTGAAACATAGAGTTCTTTCCATGGTGAAACTTCATTTCAAATAAGACACACATCTTGCTTTAATCAACAGGAATGGTACGTAATAAAATTCTGAATATTTGGTATAAAGCCTAAGTGCTGTTGTACTTTTTTTTTTTTTTTTTTTTTTAAAGTATACTACCAGGACTGAGTTCATGAAGAAAACAAAAATAGGAAATCAAGAAAGCTAATTGCTGGAAAATATTTCAGCTTCTGCTCCAACATGGATATCATATGCCCTATAACCAAAAAATGTTTGTCTGGACCTATTAATATAATGTGAACTGCTTTTAAATGGAGTACGAAAGTCTAACTGACTTTTGAGAAAATTGGTCCAGGTGGAATATGTTGGATTTTGTTTTGTTTTGTTTTGTTTTCTTTTGTTTTAATTTCTATCAATGTTTTTAGTATTTATGTGTCCACAGGGGAACAAGGCTTGTACACACAGTAGTTTGCAAGCCAGGATTGTTTAGTGCTATGCTTAATGCTTCTTTTACTAAGTCCAGTTTCTTCCTGTTCTGTTTTTTTGCAAAATCGTTATGAGTAATGCATAGAATTATTAACTTGATTCAGAATTTCTCATAAATTTTCAACTTCATTCCAGCCCCTTAAAATGAATTTTGCCTTTCTTTCACTATCTTTTGGTTGATTACTTAAGGGATAGCCATAAATCTATTTCTAAATTATTCGATAGATTCCTGGGAAATTCTGCAAAAATTATAACATAAATGATTATAGAATGAAGTCTAACTCTAAGGGAGAGTTTTAGTTGTCCTGCTTTATCCTATAATACACTTCCCAAATCCTCAATTTCAGATGGACTTCACAAAGCTGACTGAGAAGCCATATGTGTCATCTTGCTAATTTGATTAAAGGTTATATTATGATTGGAAAAATGGATAAAGAACTATATGACAGGTATTAATTGATCAGTTATCTTTCATATTTTAGTTAAATAATTCATTTTTATCCTGTTAGAGCTAATACACATTTTAGCAATTTATATTTTATGATTACAGATATAAGATGTCATCACTATACCAAATTGGGACATTTTTAATGAAAAAATTGGAATGCCACAAATCTTAAAGCTAACATTAAAAATGAACACACGGACATTAAATTTCCCTAAGCAAACTTTTAATTAAGGTATGTAAAATTAAAAGCTAGAATTAAAAGCATATATGTTTTATTAAGTTCCACCTACATTATCTAATTTAATCTTGGTTTTTCACTTGATGAGTAACATTTTTGATTATATGACTTTTGATGACTTTGTAAAACATTGTAGTTTTAGTACCACATAATTTAAATTGTTCCAAATTTCTTAAACATCACATACTGCATAAAAATCTAAGACACCTGAAGATTCCCTACTACTAACTTTAATTGTTCATCTATTTTTTTCCAAATTGGCACATTATTAGAGTTTAAATAACATTATTAGAGTTTAAATAACCTTTTAAATGAACAACTCATTGATTAGCAGGACATTGACAAAGTTTGCCATCAGCACTGTCTCACTTCAGGACCTTTCAGTCATGTTCCAAAGTCTAGCATCGTGGCCATCACTGGTATTTACTCCATGCTGACCCTAGAGCCTCATTGTCACCATCAACCTTGTTTCTGTGCCTCAGGCTCCTTGCTGTCAGTCTGCATGGGTGACAGCAGACTTAACTGCAAGCCTCTGTCCCTACTAAGGCTCCTCAGAGAAACCAAAGACAGAAAGAGAACCACACACACAAAGACTGAAGGAAAGTTTTAAACCCAGCTATAAAAACAAGCTTAAGTCCTGACCAATCTCACACTAAGAGTTGCATCTACTTCACTTTCTTTTACTTACAAGGCATTTTTTCTTTAAAAAAGAAATCAACTCAAAAGAGACAAATCCAAAGATAGAATCAAATTGAGTTATGCCTACAAATCATCTAAGAAGGGATCAATTTTTTGAAAGATAAAATGAATTACTAAAATTAACTGATACAATGTCAAATACATAATCTAAATAGGACTGTGACTATTAGAAAATAAATCAATAATTAATAAGCTTCTGAAACAGGAAACACTGAACTTAAGTAGGTCATCTCCTAAGGTATTCTGCTAAATATTTATGGGAGACTAATACTAATTCCCTACCAGCTGTTTAAGAAAATAGAATAAAACAGAATACTATTTAAATCCTCCCAAGAAGCCAGCATTACCTTAGTCCAAAACCAGAGAAAGACATTAAAAGAAAGGAAAACCATAGGCCAATATACCTTAAAACATATATATGCAAAACCTCAACAACATACTAGGAAATTGAATCCAACAAAGTATAAAATTAATTATGAACAATGACAAAGCAGGATATAGTTCAGGTTCCTGGTATGCAAGACTGTTTCAACATTTGAAAGCAAGTAATGTAATCCATTATGTAAACATTACGAGAAGAAAAAATTATATGAGCATTATAACAGATGTATAAAAACGATTTGGCGAAATCCAACATTCACTCATGATTAAAAAACTCAGTGAACTAGGAATAGGAAGCAACTTCCTCAACTAATAAATAAAGTATATAGAATGCTATCAGCAAACTGGCAAAATGAAATAATAACTTATCAGAGCCTGTGGGGTGCAATGAAAGATGTTTTCAGAGAGACACTTAGAGCAGTGAATTCTCACATCAGAAAAACAGAGCAAGCACCAACAAACAACCTTATCCTGAACCTCAAGTTTCTACAAAAACAACATCAAGTGAAAGCCAAAGCCAAAATGAGGCAGGAAATCATAAAGATCAGTGCAGAAAATAATGTAATGGAGATGAAGAAAACAATACAAAGAACTAAGAACCTGAAGAGTTGGATTTTTGAAAGAATAAATAAAATTGATAAATCCCTAGATAACTTTATCCAAAAAAGAAAAAGAAAGCAAATCTCACACTCATGCAATAAAGAATGAAAAGGTGAAATCACTACAGATTCTACAGAAACTCAGAAGATCATCAATATCTACTTTGAAAATTGTTGCTCTTGTAGGATGGAAAACATAGGAGAAATGGGTAGATTTTTAAAAACATATGAATTACCAAAGCTGATTCAAAAAAGTATAAAAATTCTGTGTAGCTCAATATCAAATAACTCAAGAATTTATAAGTAAATAGATACAACTAGAAACCATACTCATAAGTGAAATAAATCAGACTCAAATGTGTAAGCATCATATTGTCTCTCTGCTGTGAGAACCTGAAAGAGTACATAAGGTACAAATGGGACAATATAGACGGTGAAAGAAAAAATAACATGCTGAATACTATAAGAAAGTTAGAGAAGAGTTAACACTAATACTCTTCAAATTCCATAATTAAGTTAAAAGAATTTCTCCCTAAATCATTTCTGAAGTCTTATGTTACACTGAAACCAAAACCAGAGAAATATCCAGCCAAAAAAGAGAACTACAAGCCGATTTCCTTAAAAACCATAGATGACAAAATCCTCGATAAGATAATAGGAAAAAGTGCATCCAATCATCAAGAATATCATACAACATGACTGAATGGGATTCAGCCCAGTACTGTAGGGAAGATTTAATAGATGCAAATGAATAAATGGAATGCACCAGACAAAAATCCCACGATCATCTCCATAAGTGAAGGAAAGGTTTTTGAAAAGTCAAACGCTCATTCAGGCCAGCACAAAGTCAGAATAGATGATCTTTACTGCAATCCAATAAAAGTCATCTAGGACAAACAACAGCCAACGTCATATTAAATGGACAAGAACTAAAAGCCCTATACTAAAACCAGAAACAAGGTAAGGAAGTCCACTGTTGCTGTTCCTGATCAATAAAGTTCTGGAAACATTAGCCAGAGCAACTAGACCAGAGAGAGAGATAAAAGAGAGAATACAAACCAGAAAGAAAGAGTGAGATTGTCTTTATTTGTAGACGATATGGTACTCTACATGGAAGATCCCCAAATGACTTTAGAAATTAATGTTAAAAATTCATAGTGTAGCTGGGTAAAAAGCCAACAGTGGAAAAATCAATGGCATTAGTCTACACAAACAGCAATCACACTGAGTGAGAACTTAGAGAAACCACACCACTCACAATAGCATCCAAAAATGAAATACTCAAGAAAGAATCTAAGAAAGGAAGTAAAAATGAAAAACAACAGTACTCTGAAAAAAAAAAAAAAAAAGACTAAAAATTATTATGGAAATGTGTTCCTTGCTGGTGGATAGGAAGAGCCAAGATGTGAAAAGGGCATGCTCCCAAAATTGTTATACAGATTCAATGCAAACCTGGTCAAAATATCATCAGTGCCTTGTAGACCCTGCACTCATTACATACAAAAATACCATTAGTATACCTCTTGGATCTACAGAAAACATTTCTACAATTCATCTGGAACCAGAGGAGACCTAGAGTAGTGAAAGAAATCCTGGACAAGGAAGGAGGCATCAGAATCCCTGATTTGAAATTACACTACATAGTTATTGTTATTAAATAAGTATGGCACTGGCAAAAATGCAGATCTGAGGAGCTATAGAATAGATTAAAAGATGGAAACATGACTCAAACACATTCAACCATCTTATTTTTGATAAAGGGGCCAAACATGTACACTGGAAGAAAAATAGCCTCTTTAATGACACTGGCCATAGACCCATGCCTACCACCATGCACTAAAGTCAAAATAGATAAAAGATTTAAACATTAAAATAGAAATGTTAAATCTACTAGAAGAAAAAGTAGGCCAAAATCTTGGAGACCCGGAAGTAGGAAGAGAACAAAAACCAAACTCCATGGGAAATCCTTCCAAGAATGAACAGCTGGCATCTTATCTTATTAAAAGTTTTTGTACGTCAAAAGAAATCACCAACAGAGTAAAAAGAAAAAGAATGAACTGGAAAAGAAAGTTTAGCCAACTGTCCCCTAGACAAATGATTTCTATCTAGAAATTGAGACATTAAAAAAAATTAGGTCCCAAATGTTCAAAGACCCAGTCCCCAAATGGGCATCTAAAATGAATATGCTCTTCTCCTACGAAGGCATAC
Source organism: Myocastor coypus (assembly GCA_004027025.1). NCBI lineage: Eukaryota > Metazoa > Chordata > Mammalia > Rodentia > Myocastoridae > Myocastor > Myocastor coypus. Next base: position 24,264 of record PVJA010010525.1, on the reverse strand, counting down.
AAATAGCAAATAGGTATATGAAAAAATATTCAACATCATTGGTCATTTGAGAAATGCAAATTAAAACAATGCTGAGATTCCATCTCACTCCAAAAAGGATGGCTGTCACAAGGGGTCAGGAATATAGTTCATTGACACAGTGCCTATCTAGCAAGCATGAGGTCCTGAGTTTGATTCCCAGTATCAGGCAGAGAGAGAGAGGGAGACAGAGAGAGAGACAGAGAGACAGAGACAGAGAGAATGCTGGAGTGGGTATGGGGAAAAAGGAACCCTTCTCCACTGTTGGTGGGAATGCAGGCTGGTACAACCACTAGGGAAATCAATGTACAGATTCATCAAAAAGTTAGGGTTGGAGGTCCCATTCCACCTAGCTATTGCCCTTACAGGTTTTTTTCCAGAACTGAAAACATCATACCACTGTGATGTATGTGCATCCATGTTTATAGCGCCACAATCTGCCATAGGTAGACCTTGGAAACAGCCCAAATACCCATGAAATGAGTAACCAGAAAAACAGATGTAGTATTTTGTATTTTAAGTTTACCACTTTTCAAATTGGAAGTAGGTTCTCTAGTAAAATTTATATCTCCTTTTTCTATATTTCTGGGTAATGTGGCACTGTCATACTTTCCTTTGTTACTTTGTCATTTTCTTTATTTCATTGAGTGTGTGTATGAATGACATAGGAGAACAGGGATGGCAAAGCTGGAGAGGGAGTCACATGACCTGTGAATTATAAGATACTGGGACACAGGTATTGAGCACTTCCCAAAATGTTGCACGTAAACTTCTCTCAAGAACTCAAACAGATTTTATTATTATTATTATTATTATTAATATTATTATTATTATTATTATTATTATTACCATTGTTTTAGGGAGTGGTCTACAGTGTGTTCAGGGTCTCACTATTAGATCGGACTCGTAGCGATCTGCCCATTTACAGCCTTCCAAGAGCTGGGATTACAGGCACGTGCCACCAAACACATTCTCAGTTGCCCTCTCAGTGTGCCCCAGGGGAGTGGCCGGCACAGCAGGCCTGGGGATTGAAACCCTGTCCCCCGTACCTGCTTGCAGGTGCTTTAATCCACTGAGCTATTTGGCCAGCCCTCTTCAAGCAGATTTCCAATAGGTTGCCTAGAGCTGAGGTCAGCCTGAGGTATGGGTTCCCAACACTGCCTTGCACAAACCATGGTACAAGTTCTCGTGGGTTTTCTTGAGACGTGCACAGTATAAAATGAAAGTGATGGCAAGAACTTACCGGAGTGGCTGTGTGGTCTAGGACATACTTTAACCTTGCTTCTCCCTCTTCTACTTGGCCAAGCTTGCTCTGCAGAGTCAGCCTCTCTCTCTCACTCTTCGCCTTTACTTTTTCAAATAAACTTTGAAGACTGCCTGTTGCTCATTTTGTTCCATTCCTTTTCTGAGACAAGAAGAACCTGTAATCTAACTCCAGAAAGAGCGGGAGAGCACCCCCAAACCTGCTAACATTGATCAGGTGAGTCACTTGTGTGCATCCCAATAATCACATTTACCTTTATATTTGAGAACAATATACATTCACCTAAGTTAACCAACTCTGCTGAATGCCAGGATATATGCTGAAGACGTGAGAGTGACCAAGCCAGAGAGCAACTGGCATCCTTGGCAGCTTCAAGGGGACCGTAGTAGTTCTCCAGTGGTATGAAGCAGTCACCCTGAACCTCTTGCTTTGCACACCCAGTTCACACAGTCTGTTTGAACAGATCCACGGAGCCAGTGAATAGCATTTTCAGAGACACTTCTGGAAACACTGATCCCAAGGAACAGGAAGAAAACAGAAAAAGAAACTAAGAAAAAAGAATGTTGAAGTTAGAAATGCTAACTAGCTCAGATTTTATGACACAGGTCTGGTCTGGGAAGTGATATGCCATTCACACTGTATTATTAATGGCCTTCCGTGGTGCAATTCAGATAGACTAAAATTTGAGGAGTAGTCCTGGAGTTGAGTAGGACAGCAATACAGGGCATGGATTTGCCTTGTGTGGTGTCTCGGTTACTCTTCTGTCGCTGCTGGGACAAATACCCAACAATCAAAATGAAGGAAGGAAAGGTTTAGTTAGCTCACAGTTACTGGAAGTTTCAGTCCATACTCGCTGGCTCCAAGGCAAACTGGCACATGGCAGAGGGCAGTAGCTCATGGCAGTGGAACTATTGCAACAGAGGCAACAGAGAGTCTATTTCTCTGTCTCTGTTATATTACTTTCAGGCTGTCTGTCTCAGGCTATCCACCTCAGAGTATACCCATAATCCCAGCAGTACTAAGATCCATAATCCCAACAGTACTAAAACACATAATCCCAGTAGATCATGAGTCAAGTCTCAAACTCTAGAAGTCCCGCCCCATGACCTCATGAGACTTTGGGGGGACAACTAGACACAAACCATAACAGGTGGGCATGGATTTGCTTGAGATTGAAGCATTTCTTTAACCAAAGGAAGAAGGAAAGCTATTTCTAAAGAAAGTTTGCAGAGCCGGGCGTGGTGGTGCACACCTGTAATCCCAGCACTCGGGAGGCTGAGGCAGGAGGATCGGTGTGAGTTCGAGACCAGCCTGGGCTACAAAAGTAAGCTCAAGGCCAGCCTCAACTGCATAGCGAGACCCTGTCTCAAAAAGACCAAAAAAAATTTGCTTCAGAATTTAAAAAAGCTGTGGATGCAGTTTAGTGCAAGGATTCTGGGTTCAATCGCTAGTCAAAAACAAAAACAACAAACAAACATGCTGTGCTGAGCAATGTCTGTGTTTTATTGAACTTCATTGTTAAACACTTATCCCAGAACCTAGACAATAGTAGATAGATGGTCAATAGAATGTCCATTGAAGCCGGGCGTGGTGGCTCACGCCTGTAATCCCAGCACTTGGGAGGCTGAGGCAGGAGGATCGTTGTGAGTTCGAGACCAGCCTGGGCTACAAAAGTGAGCTCAAAGCCAGCCTGAATTGCACAGTGAGACCCTGTCTCAAAAATCAAAAAAAAAAAAAGAATGTCCATTGAATCAATGAAGGAAGACAAGAATTACTTGCCAAAAAGCTTATAAGGATAGTTATAAACTTTCAAATTTATAGATCCAAATTTGTGATTGTAGAAAGAAATTATCTAAAACTTAGTATATATTGCTTTAAAAATAATTTAAATAAAAATGTCTAAAAGTACTGAACAATTAGCTGGCCCCATGGCAGCAGCAGATGAGGCTAAGGCAGAAGAATCCTACATTCAAGTTCTGCCTGGACATGGGAAAATACAAAATAAAACGTGCTAGGACTGTTGCTTAGCATACAGTCCCTGAATCCAACCCCCAGTATCATAACCCATCAAGCCATCATGATCCTGTCCATAAAATGAAAACTTTGGACAATGATTCCATTATTTTTCTAGAAAGTTCATCATATTCTGCTACAAATTTTAATACTGGTTATATATTTTAAAAAATTCCAAGGGGCTGGGATATAGCTTATTCAGAGACCAAAATGACCAAGAGAAGAGCGATCACACATATCTATCAATTAACAAAGAGCAACATGCAAATGAGAAACTCTTGAAACCTTATCTGAAGAACTCAGTGAACTGCCTTTGGGCTCACTGAGTTCTCCAGAGACCCAGCTTCCTCCTCCACTCACTTCAGACCCCTCCTCAGCTTCCCAGGACTTCTCCGGGAGGAGGAGCCTCTTAGTAACCAGAAGCCCAATTTGCCCTGGTGGAAGGCACTGAAGCAATTCAGGTCTTTCATCTTATTTAACTAGTGAGCATGGCTTTATATAAATTTATAATTGTGATTCTACACTTCATAAAAAACATAAACAAAATTAGAAACTCTGGGCAGCAAAGATAATAAATGTTCAAACATCGTCCTACAGATAAATCACATGGACACAGGGTTTCAAACATCAACCAGTGTTTGGGTCCAAGTCCTTTGAAAAGAAATAGTTTCTCTGTGACAAGCTGATGTTAGAATTTTAATTAATGGGGAAAAGGGGGGAAAAAACTATTATTCTCTATTACTTTTTTCTAAATTAAGCCCAGTACTCTGTGTGTTTAAATTTTATTTTCCATTAATAATGTTACTTCAGGCTATATAGAGACTTCAAAATGTTGATATTTACATCACTCACGACTGTATATCTGAAAGTGGCACGTTCGCTAAAGTGCAGACTGTTGTAAAAAGCTTTATGTTAACTGAAATAATTAAATCCCACTTCAAGGTTATAAAGTTGATTCCCATAATAGAAAGTTCTTTTGTTAATTTTTCTTTAAAATGTGGTTGAGCGAATTCCATATACTATTCTGATCCATTCCCAGGGGATCCCTGTGACAAGAGGTAATTCCTGCCTGATATCTCTTCATTGTTCCTCTACCACTGTTATGGCTACCAAAGGTCGGCCAGAGCTGAGGGCTTCAGGAGGTCATTTTTGTTATTCTAAAGAGAGAAGTTGTGACATGTGATATACTGCGAGGAGAACAGAGACACTGAGTGATGCACTGTAACACACTAATCGTCACATCTTTTCTTTCTTAAAAAAAAAAGACTTTTCTGAAAATGCCATCTAAAACATTCAAAATGCAGAAGAAATATGTTTCAAACCCTGTGGTCCTCTCAACAAAACTTATAATTTGGGTCCAAGTACATCAGTAAACCAAAGGAGAGCAAGTCTGCTCACTGTACCCTTCTTTCCAGCTTCTCTTCACTTCGGCCTGATACACGTATTTCTGTTTTTATGAAGGTCAAGCCTTCGTGTATGGAAATAAATTTTGAATTACAGGTTTTTTGGTGGAAGAACAAGTCACTTGTCCCGCAATTCTTTCACGGTCCGACAAAGAAAGATGTAGTCAGCTGAACTTGGAGGCTGATAACCACCTTATGAATCCTAGGGATGGTCTACATAGATAGCAAAATGCTGACCCGCTGAGGTGCATTCTGAGACTTTATAATGATGTAGCAATTGGTAAGCATGTGTCCGAGAAAAAATACTGAGGAGATTTTGTTGACAAACTGGTTTCTTTCCTACAATTTATAAAAACTCAACTTGAGGAAAAGATCTTAATCTCAAATTCCTAGATAAGTTAGACACTATGGAAAATTCTTAAGGCAGCCAAAAAAAAAAAAAAAAAAATCTAGAAATGTTTATATGAGTAAGTAGAGACCCATAGCTTCTGTCAGATTCTAAAATGGATCTGTTACAAAGTACAAGTTAAAAAATATTAATAGCTGGGCTGTGATGTCCAGTGGACATAGCAGCACCACCCCGCCTCCTCCCCACGGGCTTTTCTCGCTCATTCTCCAAGGCAGAACTTCCTGAAGCAATAGTAACAGAATTTATGGCATGATTATGTCAGGATGAACACTGTCCTAAGTGTTTCAATGTTGCTTCATAAATTATCTGCAAACATTTCACACATTGTCCTTGATTCTCATAACAACTCTAGAAGCCAGCTGGTATAGTCACCTCATTTTAAATAAGGAAATTAAAGCTGTGTCCCTCACTTACATTAGTACTCAAACAGAAACTCTACGAATATCTTTACACGCATTTTTAACAACAGAATGTTTTTCTCCAAGTGAAGATCAACATAGAACAATATTAGAATACAGTGCTTGCATGAAACACTAATTTATTTGTATGCATTACTTTTAATTATAATATTTCCTCTAAATGCATTCACCACAAACACAAAGATTATTTTCAAAATAAAATTTCTATACAAACATTGTAAAGAAGAGCTGACGGTTTTTATAAGATTGAGCATCCAAATTATTTCTACTTTATTTGGTCTTGTATGGTATAAAAACAATCTGCATTAAATAGAACAATTGAAAATGATAACAGTTTTTAACAGTTCATCCTGCAATTTTGCAACACTCTTCAATTTTGCTCGTCTGGAAGACTAAAGGAGAAGCAGCAGAAAATTGGTTCGAGGTTGAATTACTAACATTATCTAACATCTGCTCTCAAGCCTTAATTGTTAAATTTTCAAGTTAGAATTGGTTGATGAACAGTTTCTCGTTTGTTTTAAATTATCATTCTTTGGAAAATCATGTTCCAATGCATCTTTTATCCACTCTGTGCTCAACAATGTCAGCTTCTAAAATTAGGCCAATCACCCTATCTCCATCAAAGTTTCAAAACAGTAAATACATGTTTCTTTCATTGCAAGACAAAATTTAAAGCTCTGTTTTGATTGCTGACATTTGATCTGCAATTTTAAATCAGTAAGATGACATTGCAGGAGCACAGTACTAACATAGCTTCCCTGGCTAACTTCATATCTTAGCAGGACCTGCATGGTGGGAAAGCCATGCCACGCCTGAGCTGATTTATTTAGGAAATTTCTTTATTAGACAGGAAGAATATTTCTTTGTCTCATCTGAAACACTTGTATAATATACCTTGCTATGGAACAATTAAGTTCAATGACAAAAAAAAAAAAAAAAATGGGACATGAAAATCCTTGCTCTATGGCACAAACAGTTCAAAAAAAATCTGTGATTGATCCCGTGAAACTTTAAAGACACGCGTGATATGACACACCTCCCACCTAGCACGACGGTGAAAAGTCATGCATCGTTAGAACTGTCACCTTTGTACCTACACCATATAACGATGGGAAACTTGAGCCTAGGTTTCTGCTACAGCTTTCCAGGAAAACACTTCTACTGCAAATCTTACTCTCAGTCTCTTTGGCTGTCTCTAAATTTTGTCCAACTTATTGAATGATGGGGTAAAAGATGTATTGTTTAATAGTGAATATTTTTCCAGTTTCTTTGCAAGTAATTGACCTTCTTTGCATTGACACATGTAAAGCGTTGAGCAAAAACTATGAGGTCACCCATGGTGTTCTTGCTGTTGCCCACTTACCTGTCACAATTTCATATGCTATTAAGATATCATATTTCCATTGATCAAGGTCTTGGGTGAGGACTCTCTGGGCATCTCTTCACTATGTGATGCATCAAAAATACTAACCGTAATTTTATCACTGTCTGCCTACATCACCAATCAGTAAGCAGAAATATTTTATCAGGATTTCATTAATCTTAAAATCTTAGTCTACCAAGATTGTTGTTATCCATTTCTATTGGGTATGCATAACGGTCACATCCATTCTAGGGAATGTGCGTCTGCTCGTGGTCCATACTGATTCTTTTTATTTTTTTCTCCTCGCCCTATTCTCTCTTCAACCCCTCCTGACCTCCTTATTTGTAAGTGAAATTTTTAACCTACATTTTTCCAAAAAAGGTGTGATTCTTCCTCACACGTGACTCATCGTTTGAAAATTCCAAGTGGGCTCATGGTGGCACAGACCTGTAATCCCAACACGTGGGAGTGTGTGGCAGGAGGATCGGTGTGCATTTGAGACCAGCATGGGCTATAGAAAGTGAGCTCGAGGCCAGCCTGAACTGCATAGTGAGACCCCGTCTCAAAAAAGACAAAAAATAGAAGAAAGAAAAAGAAAATTCCAACAAATGCGTTTTTATTAACATTTTGAAACTTCAGTACATACAGTTTTTATAGCATGCCGCTGAAATACGTTGCGTGTCGTTTTTTGCTTCTTCATTCTTCAAAGTGATTTGGCAGGAAGTGTAGACAAGTTTTCAAAACTTATTATAGAAGGCTCATTGAGAACCTGGGCTGTTGAAAACCTTCAAAAAGGATCTAAATGATGAATGAATATCGCTTTCCTTGTATGTATGTTTATCAGAATGGATGATAGTTGCATAATTAATTGGTGAATGTAAATATCACTGCACTAGTAAATTAGAATCTGAGCACTGTCATCAAAAACATTGTTAGATGTGTTATCTTAAAGCACACAGTTTCTGAGATGTTTCACCACATCGAACCCACACAAAATGTGTGAATTGAACCGGAGCACAGAATTGCATAGAACATAAACCAAACAAGCGCAAAAATGAAATAAGCAAAACTAAATTATGTACTATGGTGGCCTTAGCATACTTGGGGTTTCCTAGCTATTTTGTCATCTTTACCCCCTCCCCCACTAAAATTAAGTATCTTCCAACCAGCTATTGCGTGCCCAGACCACACTTCATGAGTGGATTTACACCAAGGAGTGAAGAAAAGCAGTGGCCATTCTCACCATGAGGAGTTTTCGTTCAAATTTCGTGTTTACCTTCTCTGTGAAGCACAGCAATTTCTGAAGCCTGTCTTTTAAGGGCATTTCACTGATGCTGATATGCAGATTTGATCCTTTACTTAATGTTTCCCTCCCTTTCCTTCTCAAACAACATTCTAAAGACCTCTAGGGATGCAGGGAATTTGATGTTCACAGTCTGAAGCCATAGTAGAAAGAAAGAGAGAGAGATGGAGAGAGAGAGGGACACAGAGAGCAAATTCATTGACTTCGATATGTTGTCCTATCTACACTTCAACTGGATTCTCCCATCTACTTGTACTTCAAAATAAGCAGCTCCTATAACAGTCCAAGGAAAACAGTGTGGGCCTGTTTAAAGTGAGTACTTTTGGAGCAAAAATACACTAATTTACTTGTTCAGATATGCTTCTTACTAGACTATTACTATACCAAGTTCTGGGTTGAGCAATCATAATAAGCTGTAATCTCTTAATCTCTTAATTCAAGTTGTTTCAAAGGAGGCAGAAGGCTGGGGAGATAGCTCAGCAGTGTAAGCATCTGCCTGGCAAGCATGAGTGCTGTGTTCAGTCCAGGGTTCTGCATGCCATTCTGGCCCTGGAACTCTGGACGTGCCATGCTGCACCAAAACTTGGCACGGAGACACAAGTCAGTAATCCCAGCACTGAGGAGGCTAAGACAGAAGGATCTCTACGAGCCCAAGTTGCATAGCAAGACCCTGTGTCAAATACAAGTGAGGCAGGGGAGAATGGAATTATGACCATGCAAAAATAAAGTAAAATTGAAAGGTAGGATTCATTAGGCCACAGCAAATTGGGTAAATTCTGGAGCTGCTTTATGGATATAAGAATTCAGATCTCAAGGACGTTCTCTGGAGAAGAGTTACTGCTCCTAAGTCTCAAGTGGTCTGAGTAGTTGCAAGAAGAAAAACAATTCTGATGGCTAATTAATCTCATTTATGTTGGAGCCACAAGTTTGCTGTGGCCTCAGAAGCTATGGCTCGAACCATCCATTACTCAGGGCCCTATTTTCACCATCTTTATGGATGAACAGTATGAGCGCTTGGACAACGAGCACTCAAGTATTTTACATAGAATTCAGTAACCCGGCTCTGTGGAGAAGAGAAAGCTTTGAAGGCTGGATCCAAGATAATTGTATTACTGATCTACAGTGAAGTGTTGTCCTCTATGAAACAGTATTTGTAGTTTGTAATAAAGTAACACATTAGTTTATATGTTACTAATAGTCACTTTAAAAAGTATTTCTGTTTGAAAAGTTTCATATAACAATACCTTTCCTTTCTGACCATAATTTGAAAGTACAATATCCCTTACATGGCAAATTTTGAATTACTATTGTTTGGATATTTCCTAACTGAATCAAGTAATAACTTAAATAAAGTGTAGACATTTTAACCAACACATATGCCGTATATTTACTTGCAAATTAAAATAATACTGGAATGCCACTGCTGCCATATATTGCTCATATTTTTTGATCATTGACAAGGAACACTCTGAAAGAATTATTTTAAGTGTCCTAGCATAAATTATGACCTTAAAAATCATTGCTGGAATACTGAATGCTAAATACAAAACTACGATTCAATAATATATAATTACGTCAACATTTACAACAGCTACAGAATATTTCAAAAGACTGAAAATATTAGCAAAAACATGCAAATCATTGCTATTAATATAAAGCAAGCTCTGACATGTTTTTCAAGCCTATAGGATACAACAGAGGAAGAGGTATCTTTATTTCCACATCAACATTTTCCTTTTCCATAATACAGATACTCAGAGATTTTTCTCAAATGTGAAACTGACTTCCTCTGCCACATCCAAATGGCACTGAGAAAGAAGGAGCCCTATTACTGCAAGGGCTAAAACAGAAGACGCTAGAGTCGATTCCGTTAGGACACTTGCAAATATTTGGCTCAGCCACAGGGCTGCATGTCGTAGCCATGGTTAACACAGTAACCAGTAAAAGGCACAAACTGAAATCACCCAAAAATAAAACTGCTCTAACTAAGATGTTAAGGTCTGCTGACCCCAAAGGAGCATGAAGTCTTGCTCCTGCGCTTCAGCTCTAGGCTCACTCTGGAGGGAGGTGGGCAGACCTGTCAGGGGAGGGTGTGTTTGGTCTCTTTGTGTGGTATTTATAGCCTGTTCTGGTTAATGTCAATCTTCACTTTATTGGTACTCTCTTAAATCCTGAAATCTTACCCAGACTTTTCATTGTAAGCCCAAACCTCTCAGAAAATTTTAAGTAATTCTTCAGTCATAGAAAGGTCTTTTCTCTCACAATTATGTTTTCTTAATTGCCCCTCTATTGTGATTCTTCGAATAAATTTCATTGAAGACCTCAAGTTCAACTTGAATATTTGCAGCCTATCCACATACACGCTTCCTCTCCCCTGACCCACTCTTTCTTAACAAAAACAAACAGAACTCCTTTTCCCAGTCCCTAAGACTGACTCTTTTCAGATAGGCACTGTGAGCGGTGGAAGTGGAAAAACCCAGCTGACCAAGGAGCGACAAGATGAGACTGCGTGGGCAGCGATTTGGGCGCTAAAGGAAGTTATTCGCACCTATTTTAAGTGGATAAAAATCAAGTAATCCTAACACAAACATGGAAAATGAAATCACCGCTTACCTAGGCTTTCTTATGTAAAAACATGAGACTTCAGGTTTTTTAACAAAATAAATGCCTAAAATATTCTTGGTGTCTATTGGGTTCCTTAATTGTAATCCTGTGGTGCTTTGCTTGCTCTAGCTTGGGTTGCAGTACAAAGAATTGATAAGCATCAGTGAAGAAGGGCAGGCTGTATAAACGTGGCATACAGTGGCTAGCGAATGGACTCATAGGCAATGAAAAACAAACGGAAGATACTGTGTTCTCTGTCTTCAATGTTAATGGAATATTGATATTTTCTCCAAAAAAAAAAAAAAAAAGATATTTTTAAAGAGTAAAACTAAATCAAAGTTAAACAGTTCCTCAAGGAACCCTTGTCCAGACACCAACCAGGACCCTGGCATGGACTGCTGGTGATGGACAAGTTCTACTGTTGCTCCCTGTTGATTATCAACTGGAACAAGAAAAATTAAAATATTTCTTTCTCAATGGCTAGGCCAGTCGTAGACTGGAGGTTGAGAAAAAACATTACTGTGAAGGTGTAGGTGCACTTAATTTTTTATGAGGATGAATAAGAAGATGGCTAAAGAACATCTTACGTCTTGAGCACCTAAAAAGTATAATAGCACTTATCTTTAACTTTACAGCAATTGTGAATACATATATCTTCATATTCTGAGCACACCACAACACATTAGTTTTTTTACTAATAGGTCACATGGCTTTCTATTCCTTTGGGACAAGCTTTACAGTAGATAAGGTTACTAATTTCCATGTTTGAGTTTTCATAACTACTTTGACAACTAGGTGTTCATGTTTCCACTGACAATACAAATTGTTTTTCTAGAATAATTTTGGATGGTTAAAATTTTATCTTTCATGTAATTTACTTTGATGACAAGTTATTATACTGTGTCAAAAATTAAAAGCAATTTCCAGTCAGTGACTCTGTAGTCTTTGTTGAATTATAGGAAGAAAGATATTTCCTTATTTTAAGGTTCATCAATTTTATTCATGCAGTAAAAGGAGGATTACCTTTTACTGTAAATGTCTTCATTAGCCTAAAAATACTTCTCTTTGCACTGAGTAATTTTAAGGCAAAGCCCTTAGATGATTTAGGTGCAAAAATATATTTATTCCTCCCTTTCCTCCTCTCTTTTAGTTCTCAGTGTTTCATAATTTACTCCTGTCTTCGTAGCCAGCTTCAGAGCTGATCTTTCTGTGTCGTAAGCACCAGGTTATGCTTTCTTTCAAACATGGTCCATACCAGTGTGGTACTACTTCAAATCAACATTAAATTTTTGATCATGCTACCCTAAACCTAGTACATTTCCTTGCATATCAACCAGACAGTAAGCCATTACTGGTTTTAAAGGTCTTTATTTCATATTTTAAGTGTATAGTCCTATATATTCATATGAGGCCATCTCTTAAAATGTCAGTTACCTCATAAAGAAAAGCTAAACCTGGGGGGAATATGCATTATTCACTTTACATAATAATTCTTATTTTCAAAGGAAGTTACAACTAAGTAGGAAATTCACTGCACTTAAATATAACTTGGTTTTCTAAAGCCAAAATTGGTCACCTTTTCTCAAAAAAACTTTCTAAAAATATATAAATAAAGCCATAGCCATAGACAAAATTTCTGAATGAGTAAGATAGAATGTTACTGAGACTATAGTGTGCCTACCAAGAGTCACTTAGAGAGAAAACATTCTCTCAGGCTTTCACAGAGAGCAAACTGGTCAAGCAGTGTCTGTGACTCATCCCGAAGGCTGACACTGACAACAGTTCTACAAAGCACTGTACATGGTTCCAAAGTTAATCCTGAGGGGATTTGACTGACCTTGGGAGATACAAAAGTTACATGTTTTGTTATACAGGTCTTGCCTTAACTTGGCCTTAACCACCCAGCAGAAAAGTTTAACCATGAAGCATAAAAAGTAAAGCCAGATTAATATGCTGAGCTGTAAAAGGCTCAAATCAATAGCTTCCGACATTGCCAGTCCTGCTGCTAATCCACTACTATTATGAACTATACATACAACTACTTTCTCTTAGTTCAATGAGAAGAAATATTTGTCTCAATAGTGTTTAGAAAAGTTATCATGTCTGCATCTTTTACTCTGAACAACCACTATGAAGATGACAATGTGCATTCTAATAATTAATGCAGGTGTCCTAATGTGTTTTGAAGCTGTCTCATTTTTATTTTTCTTATTAAAATTAATGACATTATTTTTTAAGTGATAGAAACAGTTTAGATAATTCTCTTTTCTTATATTTGAAAAGTTCCTGAACAAAGAAACAACCTTGCCTCTTCCAGAATCCTGTATGTCATCTTAACTCCAGTGAAAAACTGATATCCTTCACAAAGAAGAAACATGTTAACCCAGGGAAGGTGACAACAAAGTCATTTCATAGGCATGACACAGGATTGAGTTCACCTCACTTAGATTTGTGCTATTTTACATTAATATGGGAACAACAATTTTTTTAAAAGTATTACTCATTAAAAAAGAATGTCACTGAGTGGCAAAGGTAATTATTGAAACAAGGTTTAGCGCAGTCGGCTCCATACCACTGACTCCAGAGCCATTACTGAGTCTGAAACCAGATCTTCTGCTTGAATAGACTGAGCTTTCACATATCCCAGTCAAACTCAAAGCTCTATAAAGGCACCTAAGGCAAGTCACACTGAAAATTACTGAAGTTACTATGCATTCTTAAAGTTTTCATCTTGATATACTTCCCCAATAGATATGTGTATTGATAATATCATAGGATCAAATGAGATAATTTCCTTTTTCAATTAAAAAACTTTTTTTTAAGAGAATTGGAATGATGGTTTCGAAGTTCATACTGTAGCTTCTACTAGCACACGTACAGGTACGTCTTAATTGGAGAGCGGAGCCCGGAGCGATCTCCACGTTCCCGAGTGCTGTGGCAGGAATCACGCTTTGCGATGTGTCGACTGGTGGCAGAGAAGGGCCACCTCCTGCCTCTTTCCCTGCAGTCAGGCCCTGGAGCACACGAACTTCATGGGTGACTCCTCACCTTCCATTGAACAGACTCTGGAGAGGCTCGGTCCTCTTCTCTCCCTCACAGAGGCAAGATCACCCTGGCTGCATGGTACTGCTTCCTTGGTGCTAGCTCAATGGTCAGGCTTTAAGGCAAGTCCTGGTGTGGAGATGGGAAACCAATTTGTTCATGGGACATATTTTCAGCACATATGCAGGACTGCAGAGGATATCGCACTCATCATTTCCATCAGTCATTTGAATGTAGCTATTAAGGGTTAGAATTTTCACCTTGACTAACTCCATATGCTGGGGTCTGGGATCTAAGCAACTACGTCAAGGACAGCAACATGTAATACAAAAGCTGTAGTTGACCTCTCATCCTGGTCTTCTAAGTGGGTACCTTTTCTAACATCAGCTATTTTGACCCTCTCTTTAAAATATTTTTTAAAGTAAAAAAGACAAGAAAAATTTAAGATTTATTGAAAGCAAGTGTTAACATTCAATCATTTGTCCAATCTTGAATAGCTATGTCTGTTAATCTAAGCAACAGATTTGGTGATGAAATAGGTAACATGACAACTATTATTAAACAGCGATTCTTGTTTTTTGTTTGTTTGTTTAATGAACATATTTATTGAGGGAAAGACAGCTCCTGTCCAAGAGAGGGACAGGAGGGGGTTCCTGAAGGGATGGTCCCCCTATTCTTGCTTGGAAAATCTGTAATATACATATTGTTGTATGTTACCCTGTTTCTGTCTTTGTTTCCACTATTTATTTTTGCTTTTGCTTTTACTCTTCAAAGAAAATAAAATAGAAAGAATCTCAGAAAAGAAATCTTTGAAGGAACTTCAGAGAACCCTCCAGCTTTCTAAAACCTGAGTCAACATTTTGGAGTAGGAATTATTTTCACATTACTGAAGCTCTTATAAAGAAGGGCCAGAAGTGTCCCCTTTTAAAATACAGTCCGATGTCTTCTGGGCCATTTTGTAATTACAAATCTGGCATTTAAGAACATCTATGTGCCTCTAGGCTTCATTGACCTGGGAGAGGAATAACTGCACTGATAGCATAGTGCCTACACTCATGTAAGAGAAATAGCATATTAACTTGAGGTGTGTGGTCTCAGAGTGTTACTGATTTTTTATGACAATATAATTTTAAATATCGAGTATGATATTTTCAGATTAAATGTCACCTTTAGAACAACAGTGCTACAAAACCTGTCACACGCCGTTGTGTTTTATCATTGTCTCCAAATCTGTCTTTCTTTAAAGTCAGCCTGCCCACATATAATTGTCTCCATAAAAGCCTCGTATAAAACCTATCTTAATGTAATTGGAAGGGTACCATCACTCTCCTGACCTGAGAACGCTTGCTCAGTAGCTCTGTGCCTGCTGGCTGCTTCACCCAAGGATCCAGCCACTCCCTTCCAATCTTTATTGAATCTCTGTATCAGTGAAACCGCAAATGTCGCTGCATCCACCTAAATCAAGGCCCTGGAACATCTCTTAATTATGGACAACTCTGAGCTTGTGTTCTGCCAAGTTCCAAGATTTAAGAGGAAAAATTATTAAATGTCAGGTTTGAAAGAGGGGAGGAGAGTAAAATTTAGTCTGGAACTTTGTTTCAGCTGCAAAATTATTCTTGATGCTTTCCAGCCAGTCTTCCCCTTCTGAGCACTGGCTTGTCTGTAGCTTGGTGGAAGCAGACCGCTTTCTGTGCTAAAGGATGCGCTATGAAGCTGCTTTGTGGTCCCCTGTTCCTGGTGCTTCTTCCTTCTCCCTGAAAACCTCTGCCTTTCTATTTCTCGGGTTGGATGTATTTTATTTTTTAATGGCTTTTTAGCAGGTGATTTATGTTTTTTATTGTGGAAATACTGCGGTGGCTTGACTGGAAATTTTAATAACATTGTATGAAGAAAGAGGGATGAGGCAGGCTAAGGCAGAAGACTAGGAATTAGGAGCATGTAGCGGTTTTTGTCCACTACAGCCATTTCTTTTGTAATGCGTCTTATTTGCATCTATTTCCCAGAAAGCATCACTTTGTGTGTGTGTGTGTGTGTGTGTGTGTGTGTGTGTGTGTGTGTGTGTGTGTGTGTGTGTTTGAAACAGGATCTCGCTATGCAGCTCAGGCTGGCCTTGAGCTCATTTTTGTAGCCCAGGCTGGTCTTTAACTCGCACCAATCCTCCTGCCGCAGCCTCCCAAGTTCTGGGATTACAGGCATGCGCCACCACGCCCAGCTAAGCATCACTTCTTAATTGCAGCACCGCCTGAGGTGTGGCTGAAGAAAGGCGTCTGCAGAGGGGCGAGCACAACAAATAGAAAATGGTTTTTGGAAGACTCTACCACACTTGCCTCGCTGCAGTTGTTGAACTCTGAATTTTGGCTGCCTAAGCCATGTTTCACTTCTCAGGAGAAGTGAGCTGCTAGGTCACTAAATTCGTGAAGTGCCTATCTCGGGGCATTTGTCCTTCCCTGGTCTCTTTCTCCGTACTTGGCTTTGTACGCTGCTTCCAAATGCTTAGCTCTGAAAGGAACGTGATGATGAGTCTCTTACACCAGGTCTCTCAGTGATGCACTAGTATTAGAAAATACTGATTTGTAAGCATAAGCCTCAACCTAAGGAAACACGCACTCACTACTGCCTTCTAGGGCCCTTTCCTGGGCCACAACCAAAATGTACACACAGGACTCGCTGCCAGCAGCCGGACAAATACCCACTCAAAGAAATTCTAATTTAGTAATGGATGCAAAAACCATCGTGGTAAAGTACAATATATTGCATGCACCACCGAGCTTAACATCTTCTTAGGTATTACCTACAATATGTTACATAGACAGGTATAAACAGACAGTAGCCTCTTAATGTATGAAGCTTAATGACATAACATGAGCTGTGACACCCAGTAGATTATCCTGAAAACATCATAATTATGGCAGCGTTGAGGAGGGGGAGGAAGAAAATGAGGAGGAAGAAGCACATAATGTGTACAAATTGATTATTGAGTGTAACAGACAGCAACTACAAAGATGCTCGTGGTCATCACCTGTGTGTGTGTGTGTGTGTGTGTGTACACGCGTGTGCGCATGCTCGTTGAGGGGCTTCTTCCCACATTTCTCACCTACTCACGGCCTCATTCTGTGTCAGCAGCTCCCAGAATTTAGCACTGTGAAACCACAACTTGACTGATTACAAGGAAACCATGGCTTCATGTTCTCCTTACCCATAATCCTCACCAAAATCTCTTCAGCCTTGGCAGGGAGAGCTACTTGGTGCTTGTGTTTTCTCTGCTCACCTATAGAACTAGGGAAACAAATACTGGAAGACATTTCTTCACTCAATAGCCCAGAACTGTGGGTAAATCACAGAAAATTTATTCCAGACAAGAAAGGCTTTCTGTGTCCATATCTTTCACTTATCTGCTGAGAATATTTTCATGCAAAATTATTGGCTAAAGTAAAGCAAAACTAGAAAAAAGTGGCAAAATTGCTGAAAACTTATCTTCCAAAAACTCTTCCATCAAAAATGCTTCTTGAGGTAATTCTTTCAAAATGTCAGTAATTGAGGACATTTTATGGTATAATAATAATTCTCTAGCACGCACGCATGCGTGCACACACACACACACAATTAAAAGCTTTTGAGTTAATGCCAGTTATAGACTCAAAGTATCACAGAGATTTAAAAAGTAACAAATGCTCTAAGCCACTCTACTTACTGTCTGTGTGAACAAACTTTTCTATAAGTAGGACTAATTCACACTAAACTAGTAAATAAAATGTGTAACCAGAATGGGAAAAAAAAAAATCTATTCATCTACCATCAATACAACATAAAGAATGAATACACCTACTAGAAAGGAAACAGAGATAGCAATGTTGCTGATACGAAATGACTTAGAAAAGCATAAAGGCTGTGTTTAAAGCTAATGTTTTTCACTACGGCTGCATGGGACAGGATGAGCTGGCCTGGTGTTCATGGGTAGAAAATTGCCCTCATGAGGACTCACTCTAGTCAGAAGTCCTCTGTGCTGAAAGATTATGTTTTCTGGTAGTTCTGTAGAGTGCCTCTGCAGCCTCTGCAGAGCTGAGCATCTATTAATCATAGCAATATCTTAACAAACATGAAATTTGAGCCAGCTATAAAGACAGATGCACTTTTGTATGGCATTGCTTTTGTCGTTTCTTAAACCGTATGAAAAAGCAAAAGAATAAATTTTTTTCAAAAGAAACCTAATGATTTACCTTTATTCCCTGGTTTCTGAGTAGTAAAAAAAAAAAAAAAAAAAAAAAAAAAAAAAAAAAAAAAAAAAAAAAAAAAAAAGAAAAAAAATCAAAACAAAGCAACATATGTTTGGTGAACCACAAGGGTATAATACTATGACGTAAGAAATTTTAAATGCTCACTACTTGAACTGGCTTTCAGTATTAAAGTTGCATTCATTAAAAAGATACACTGCACTGACAGTGTGCAGACTTTACCCATAAAAAGTCAAGCTCTATCCAACATGAATTCCTATTGTGAGCTGTTTTTCTACTCAGCTGTCTTTTTGAAAAGTCATCATCTCATTGTTCCTTGAGGAACTTCGCCTATAAAATTTTAAGTTACATGTACAGTAAGCATGCACATTAGAGCTAGCCTCTTAAATAGGATATAATACAGTTACTGAGAGGATAATATGTAGTGATAAGAATACAGTTCTTGCTATATCACTCCTGTATCCTATTATGTGAAATGCTCTTACAGGAACTGAGGATTCAATGCCATTGTAGATATTTTGAGAATTACACTGCAGTAGAAATTCTATCAATGTTATCAATATTTCAAAGTATCTATGACTACTAAATGCTTTTGTTCATCTTTGAGAAATCCATATTGTAGCTGGATGTGACTACCAAAAGTGGTGGCACAGACACACTTGGAACAGTCAGCTGGGACTCAGAAGCAGCGTGTTCATTCTAGAAATTAGCTTAGATCAGTGATGGAAGAACTTTTCAAGACCAAGCTCCCCAAATCCAATTTTTAGCACGAAGTTCTGGCATTGTCATTAAGCCTGAATACCCAGGTTTTGGTTTAGAAACAAAGCGATTGTTGTCTGTTGCTCAGCTGCCTGTTCACATACTGTGAATTCCTCCCAAGAGCAGGGATTACAGGCACGCACCACCACGCCCAGTCTCAACTGCTATCTCAGTGCACACCAGAGACAGCGCAGTACGGCAGGCCGGAGGATCGACCCTTTGGCCCCTGCATCTGCTTGTAAGCACTTTAATCCTCTTAGCTATTCAGCTGCTACCCCCCCACCACCTCCAACAAGG
Source organism: Myocastor coypus (assembly GCA_004027025.1). Lineage (NCBI taxonomy): Eukaryota > Metazoa > Chordata > Mammalia > Rodentia > Myocastoridae > Myocastor > Myocastor coypus. Next base: position 5,138 of record PVJA010010525.1, on the reverse strand, counting down.
ACCCGAGGGAGCAGGCTCTGGGCCCACACTGGAACACACATGCCGTAGCTTCCACCACCACTGGCCTAGATGCTGAGCAAATGGATGAGGAACAATGCTGGCCTTTCGGCTTTCTTTACCTATCCCAATCTTTAAAAAATCAGGTCAAATAAAACTGGCAGAAACAACCACGTGGAGGTGACCCACATCTGCCTGTTCTGACCACATACATGAAACTTAGCTGCAAGCATCTGAGGAAGAAGCCCCAAGCTGGAGTGCGGGACACAGGAAGCAGGTGGGAAAACGAACCGGCTAGGCCCAGCCTGCTGCAGAACCAAGCACACAGCAGGCACCAGGTCTGCCTGGAAAGCACATGTTCCACCTACCCTCTTTTGATTAAATTAGCAAATCCAAACCATAGTACCTGTGCTCCTGAAATGTGGCATAATTTCAATCAAAAGAATTACACAGTCAATACAAAATCTTCCCAGTCCTGCCCTCTGAGTGGGATTCATTTTATAATTGAAAGGCATTCGTAGGCAAGGAAGAAACATGAGCAGTCCATGGACACTACTTGAAAGAGTCCAACTCATTAGTATTCCCTGGTAAAAGTGGGCATTCATGACTGCAATGTGATAGAGAGACCATTACTGAAATCACTAATTATATTTGACACCTCACCTATAAACAAAAGACTTGGTGGAATTTTCTAATTAAATAAGGTGCTTAAAGTCATGTGAGTCCTAGCTGGTTATGGAGTCAACTCTTACCCAGTTCCCCCTTCTTCCTCTCCAGCGGGCAAAGGACACCCTGCTCTAGACTCCAGTGTTCACTGGTCTCAGAAATACCTGTAGCATTTGACGAGTAGCAATGATTCCCTCAAGGTCCTTCTGTGCTACATGTTATGTTCAGCCTGGTACATAGAGCCATAGTCTGAGAAACACACAGAGCGCTCCATCCTTACCTGATCCTCCCTCGGGGGGGGGGGGGGGAGCTTTCCAAGAGCCTCATTGGGTGAACACAACCTAGGGACTCATCAGCCTGAGAAAAGGGAAAATTGACCTCACTCTCACATATCCATATAATGTCTAAATAGGCAAAACAGGCAATCAAAGGGACTCCTTTCACAGTATAGAAATAGAAGGAGAGCACCAGTTGAGCACATCTGGAAAGTTGACAAGGTAAATCCCAATTATCATACGCTGTTGCTATTAATAGTTATATCACTCACGTGCCTTCACTAAGGTTTGAGAGAAAGAGAATCAGTTCTAACTTACCACATATCCCACCAAAAGTGACCCTTGGACTCTGTTCATTATCTGTCATGAATATATTTAACAGAATCCATGGCTCCCAGTGTTTATATCAGTATAAGAAAATGAGTTAGAAAAGATTAAAAGGTACAGAGCAAAGCAACTTAGCTATCTTACTGTCAAGCTGTATCTGTAAGCATCGGTTTAGCAAATATAGTGTGACATTATTTGCGTCTCTACATAATTAGTTGTATTAGCAAACTTGATTGATCCACTAGGTATCATAGCCACAATCAATGTATTAATGCCGAGTACTCAAATAGTTAAAAGTTGTGCTGCTCATTGATGTTGCTATAATATTTTCTTATAAGCCATGTTCTTATTCAACATGGCTTGTAAGAAAACATTGAGTTCTTATTCTAAGGAGATAAATCTACAGTTTAATTTCAGATACCAGTAGTTACCAGGAACAGAAGTGGTCAACAGAGTAGAGGACAAACAGAATTTTCGGTTAATTAATAAGTCAATTAATTAATTAATTAAGTTAATTAATTAATAAGTCAATGGATCACAGGAGACTCTAACAACTAGACAGACAAATCTCAATTACAGTGGCAGCTGTAAGCCTAGATTCAGTTCAACCCAAGGCCAGCTTACCTCCGGCAGCTCCCAACCTCTGCAGGCCTCTCCGTGCACTTCACAGTGTCCTCACAGGGAAGGCCTGGGACAGTCCTGGGAAATCAGTTACGCTGGTGTCTATTGCAGAAAACAGCAACAGCTGTTGGGGAGCCCTGAGCCCTGAATCAGATCCTTGTTTACTCTGTAGAAAACAAACAGCAACAACAAAACCCTTAATATGAAGAAGAAAGAACAGCAAGACTGCTGCCTAAGGGTGCTACCGGAGGCAGTCAGAGGGTAAAGGCAGGCCTAAAATGCCTCATCCGAGGAAGAGAGGTGGAGATTTGTCAGAAGACCAGCAGAGTAGTTCAAAGAGCACTTGGCTATTGCCAAGAGAGGGTGGTGGAAGAAAAAGGAAGGGAAGGGAAGGGAAGGGAAGAGAGGTGAGGGGAGGGGAGGGGAGGGGAGGGGAAGGGAAGGGAGGGGAACGGAAGGGAAGGGAAGGGAAGGGAAGGGAAGGGAGGAAAGGCCAGGCAAGGCAGAAGAGAGAAATGACTAAGAAAGAGGAGGAAAGGAAATGAAAAAAAGGGTGAAAAAAATATCAAAGAGAGGACGCATGGAGCATTGTGAAGCCAAGTACTCCCACTACTCAAAAATTTGAGTCACCAAATAAATATTATTGGTAGCACTAGACTATCACCCCTAAATATAAAATAAATAGCCATAAGACTGTATGGATATCAATGACTAAATAAATGAAAAAAGACAATTTAGGTACATGGCAGGAAATATATCACCAATTACAGATCCTTTACCATATCTATTAGTTGCTGTGGGTTTTTTTAATACTTGCCCTTTCAGAAAAGTGAAGAGCAATGCACCCTCCCCCCAGCAGGAGGAGCCCGACCCAGGCCATCAAGTGCGAGCTGGACTTGGTGGCTGGGTCACTTCTGTCCGGTACAGGGCGGAGGGGAGGGGAGTGACGGCAGTGTGGAAGCCTGGCACTCACCCCTTTCACCATGTAACCAAGTGCAACATCACCCGGGAAGACACAGCCATGCCACGGCACCCTGGTAGATTCCGAAAAGAGCGCTTCCCTCTGTAAGCCCGTGAAAAAAGTGAGACCTCCTCTGAAAGCAGCTCACAAACCCAAATCACAGGCCACTCCTGCAGCTTGCCAACTCATCCTGCCAAAGGCGTCAAGACAAAGAAAGACAACAGAATTCTCCCAGGCTGAGGAGACCAAGACCTGGCAACTCAATGCACAGGGGAGTGATAGATTGCATCCTGAAAAGCAGAAGGACATTAGTGAAAAGAGCCAGCTTGAGCCAAACAAGACCTGCCGCTCAATTTACACTATTATCCTAGCAATGATTTCCCAGGTTCGCTAAATGTTGTATGTTATGTTTGACATGAAGAATACAGGAAGCAGAATGAAGAGTGTATAAGATAGAGATAGGATGTCTAACTAAACAAACAGGCTGAGGATACCGAAAGTTTCCTTGTAGGTATGAAAATATAAAAAAATTTTGTGCACGTATATATAAATTAATATGCACATAATTTATATATGAACACATAAATTAGACTAACTCCTAATACCTTTTGTTTAAAATAAAATAACAAATGCTATTAACAATTAAATTGTAAATACCAACAACCTTACATTTTTGAACAACTACAAAACTTCCAGCATGTAGTATGAAATTATGCATATGAACAAAGTTGTATGACCGTCAATGTGAGTAGTATTTTTTAAAAGGGATTCATTCTAATAAATAAAAGCAACACCAAGAAACCTTTTTTTCCTTTTTTTTTTTCTGGTACTGTGGATAGAACTCTGAACCTTGTACTTGCCAGGCAGGCACTTATGCTGCTGAGCTGTGTCCCTGGCCCCAAGAAATCATCTTTATTAATTACATAAACTGTGAGTAAAAGCTTTTCCCTTGCAAAAGGAAGGTACGAATTGGTTCTGAATAATTTCAAGGCGCTCCACAAAAGGGCATGCTCCCCTGAGTTTTGTTTTTGTTTCCAGCCAGTAGAAATGTCATTAGTGACTAAGACACAGACGCGCCTCAGATTGAAGGCATCTCCGACAGGAAGAGGGGTGAAGAAGTTAAACCGCACTGACAATGACGCACCAGGGAATGGCCTGTCCCCTTTCATGCCTACGGTTTAAACTGGAAAACCTGTCATTTGAAAGAATGAGCGCTCTTTGAGGCCTGGGTGGCACCGTAAGTCACAGCTTATCCTGACTTTCGCCTGGAGCCAAAGCCCTTGATTCTCAGACAGTCGCCCTGCGGCTTCCTCTGGCCCTGGCCGGGACCGCAGGGCTGTCAGGAAGCAATTACGCGCTTCTTCAGTGTAGCTTCCTGATTGTTAAGTTGCCTCCCTTGTGCTCTCAACTTTGCCTTCATTCCACCTCTAATGTCAACGCAAATGGAATTCACATTCGTGGAAAGAAAGCAAGAGGAGACAAAATTTGGACTAAATTGTTCTGAAAAGCCTCCAGGTGGGACCCCAGGCCTTCGCAGCTCCTGCGGACAGATAAGCACTCGGACTGAAGTCTGGGGCTCTGCGCCTTGAGGCTGCTCCTTTTCAGCACTACTGCAAGGAGGCAATTCACAGACATCCAGAGATGTCTGAGACTGCCTAGACAGGGCATAAGCCGAGCTACTGGACGCGCCAAGCTGCGCGCTGCTACCTGTGGAGTTAGCAGGCCAGGTCGGCCTCCGCCCTGGGAGCTGCTCTTGGCCTTTCACGAAGGTGTAAGAGCTGCAGCGTGCCTTGGAGGAAAGGACGGTAGGGTCCGGCTGGACCTTGATCGCTTCCCGAACTGCAGAAGAGGCTTTGGCTTCCTCTGCCCAGCTCTGTGGTCTCCCGCTCTTCCGGCCCCTGTGCCTCGGCCGGGGCCAGCACAGGCTCCGCTCCTCCGCAACAGCTCACTCACCACTCCTTGGAAATCCACGCTCGGAAGTACAGCGGCGCTCAGGGGATGGATCAGCAGGCCCTGCACGTGGCCATTCCTGCCAGAGGGGACAGCCAGCGCGGGAGGAAGAAGAAACACACAGCAGGCCGTGGCATCTGCAGGTGAGGCAGGAGAGAGCAAGAGACGGAGTGTGCGGGGACTGGAACCCGAGGGTGGTACCGCGAGGCCTTGTACGCCTGTGCAAGGCGGTACACACGAAGAGAAAGCCCTTGGGATTTTTTCCGAAACTCTCACCCTTCTTTTTTTTTTTTTTTTTTTTTTTTTTTTTTTTTTTTTTTTTTTTTTTTTTTTTTTTTTTT
>PVJA010010524.1:0-57143 GCA_004027025.1 Myocastor coypus | reverse complement strand
AGGAGGATTGGTGTGAGTTCAAGACCAGCCTGGGCTACAAAAGTGAGCTCAAGGCCAGCCTGAACTGCATAGCAAGACCCTGCCTCAAAAATACCATAAATAAATAAATAAACAAACAAACAAACAAACGTGTTCACATGTTTGCAGTTCTTTCCTAAGGGGAATTAGGGTCACCTACAAATTGTAGATTTCTAGAAATTATTTCTATGATTTTTCAGAGGGCTTGCCAGGTAGCTTAGTTGATTAAGGTGCATCATTCGGCAAAATCACTAGGGTGCTGGGGACTGCGATTTGATCCCCACCTCCACATGAGACCCTCCCTTAAGGCAGCCTGAGCCAGAAAAAAAAAAAAAAAAAAAAAAAAATCATTGTATGATTTTTCGTATAGTCTTTTACACATTCCTTTAATGCTACTCGAGTAAAAACTATACCTCATATAATTATTTATTTCACTTAATTTAACTTAATTATGAGCTGGGGTATGTAGTTCATTAGTGAAGAATTTGTTAGCATTTTCAAGGCCATAGATTGGATGGATGGAAGATGGATGGATGGATAGATAGACAGACAGATAGATACACTTACTCTGATTTCAGATAACCCATAGTAAAACCAAAAGATTTTTAGACATGTAGTTTTACACTCTGTTCTGCATGGTGGGTTCATTAAAAGACTCACAGTATAATTCAGCACAAAGCTTTACTTTAGTATGGTAGAATAGGTGCTCATAAAATTCTTCAGCAGGCAGGTGAGGGGCAGAACTGGCTCACCAATGGAGTTAAGTCTGTACCATTACCACGCCTTGGAACTCAACTGCTGTCACAAGTAGCTCCAGGACCACATTACTATAGCCAGTGCCAGGAAAATCTATGTACTGCTTTTTGCCTTTCATTGCCAGATACTAAAATTTTATCTATAGCTGCTGCAAAGCCATTAGATGTCTCTGTACTCACTGGGGAAAGTGGCAGAAGCACAGCTGTTACTTTGTGTCTCTTCTGCCTTTTGAATTTCACAGAATTGTATTTACTTGGGAAAAGCTCAGTCTCAAGTAGAACCTGGGCTGAATGGAATTACAGAAAATATACTAAGCTTTTAGTAGGTGGGGCTGGAATGGAGCTGAATAATATATCAGCCGCAGACTTGACATGCTAAACATTGTAATGAAGCATTGTTTGAATGATACCTAGAGATTGAGCCCAGAGCCTTGGTGAGCACTTTGCCATGAAGCTATACCCTGGTCCTGTTTTTTTCTGACAAGGTTTTCACCACATTGCCAAAGCTGGCAAACTTACAATCCTTCTGACATAGAGTAGTTATAGGATATACCGTTCCCAGCCAGAAAGCAATCATTTTATTACTTTAAATATAATAGGTAACTAAAACTTTGTGGGACCTCTTTTAGTAGGTTTTTTTTTTTTTTTTTTTAAGAGCTTTTATCCTTGTGACTTAGTAGTCCAAATTTAGAGAACGCGAGAGAATTGAAATCCACCTAGCAGAGCCACTGCACTACTCTGTGCTGTGTACATTGGATCTATCTGAAGGGCAGATACGTTGTAGATACCTAAGGAAAGCGTGTTCTCTCTATTCTGGTACCTGTAAGTTTTATTTAAAATGTTGAATGGTATTTGTAATTTATATAACTTTTTAAACTCTAGAGATTTATCACTCAATTTAAATTGGTGCCATCTTTATTAGAAGCTATCATTGTTTATTTGCATATTGTCTGTCTTTTGCCCTAATAGTAAGTTCTGTGAGGACCAAGACTGTGTCTTGTGATATGTTATTATATGTTCATCTTGAAAATATGTATCTTGGCATATAAAACACCTAATTTTTAATTTGTATTATTAATCTCATCTTAATAGAAATCTTTTTAGAAGCAAGATAATATAGTGACTAAAGCAATTTCAAGATTGTTCTGACATGTTGTTAGTTCACTGGAAAACAAAAGAAAAATGAAAAAACAAAAAGAATGGGTAATAGTTTAATTTAAGTAAGGACTGGGAAGTAAGTACTTGAGGAATTGCTCCAAAACTATCTCAAATGGAACAACTATTACTTAAAGAAAAAAAAAAGAAACTATTAAAGATACAGCTGTTCTAGTACTTTTACAGTATTACAACTTTATTTTTTTTAAAGAATTTTTTATTTTATTTATTTTTTTTCTTGTTTCAGAACCTTTGCTTATTCACTCATTTTTATGACCATCTCAGCCTGCCCCGAGGGCAGGACTGGCGCAGCATGTGGTGCCGGGGATCAAACCACGGTCCCTGCAGCCACCCAAGCTTTCCTAAGCAGGTGCTTTAGACCACTGAGCCATCCCGCCAGGCCCTACAATTTGATTTTTAAGAGCCCTTTCTTAAATCAGCTAACTGGAACATTTAATTTCTTAATTTACTTACACAGCAACCTAAGTAAGATCTTTCAAAGCAGATTGTTACAAATTATTTGTGTTTCAGAACAGTTCTGTGTGAAAGATTTAATTGTAACTAAAACAATGCACATTAAGACAGCAAAGATTAGTAGTCGTTAAACAATAGTGAAAAACTGTGATTGTTAAGGTGAAAGAAACCTTTGTGGTGTAATTGCTCATGCAAGAAGTTGTGGAGAGTAGTTTGAGAAATGTTTGACTGTATTCCAAGATTTCTTGGTAGGTAATTGACATTGCCAGATACTGTGCTAAGTATATATTTCTACCCTTGAGTCAGCTGTTCCAGTTCAAGCTGTTAAAAGAAGTTGATGTCTACCCAAAGGTGAATTGTATACTATATATCTATCTGTGGGAAAGATGAGGTAAATAAATATAAAATGCTCATACTCTGTAATGCCACGATTCTGATTTGGAAAGAGGGCAGTTAACAGGAGAGTATAGGGGCAGGTGAGGTAGCTCAGCAGTCTAAAGCTCCCGCTTAGGCAAGCTTAAGCAACTGCAGGGTCCCTGGTCTGATCACTGGCATCGCATGCTGCAGCAGCCCCACCCCCAGGGCAAGCTGAATGGCTCATAAAGTAAATAAATAAAGTTTAAAAAAAAAAAAGTGTAGACTGCTTCCATCTCAGTGTTTAATGCCAGTGAAAAGTATCTAAACATATTCAGAATTGTACAGTATATATCTTCGGCAGAAAAATTAAGAATGAGCTTCTTTTCCTTCCCTTTCCCTTTTTTATCCTAAAAATACTGAATTAGTTTTAACCGCATGGGCCTCCTAAATGATCTTAGGGGCCCTTTTTTATTTCTATCACAGGGTCAGAACTATTCATAATAAAGCATTATTTTTGCACAACACACAAAGGTAATTGTGACAAATAGTTGTTGGCATTTTGACAGGAATCAAGGTAGTGACACCAGAGTTGCAGTAGTCACCACATTTGCCCAGCAGTGATATAGAGCAAGTGTCATTTAAGAATGTGAGGAAAGAATATTTAGATTTCTACCATTGAGTACTATTTAGCACCCTGTATGATGCAAGAAGGAATAGGGACAGCACAGTGAAGTTGTGGGGTTTGTCTCAAGAGAGCAGACTCTTAGATTGAGTTGTGAATCAAACTTTTTCCCACTTTTACTGGTAGAATGAATTACAGATGAACTGGTGATTTGGGCATGGGTACTTGTGAAGCAGTTATTTTCTCAGCTGAACCAAAGACACAAATGGACTGTATTTGTTGCCAGTGATAAAACTTAACATTTCTAACAAAAATCAACTGGAAGCTACAGTACTGTGACTTTCACTGAGTTTAAAAGCTCCTCACTAAAGACTTTTTAAATGAGCATGTTTGTTTTCATACTGTTATATAATAGAATGAGTTTGATGTAATGAAAACTTAACATTTAAAAGATCTGCATTACTGAGTGACCATTGTGTTCCAAGTGACCACTGGATAATGCTATGAAACATAGCATAGTGCAAAGATTCATTTAGACTTCAAGACATTTAACTATATTTAATGTAACGGAACACAGGATATTGATGGGTGTAGTTTGTTTGCATGCTGTGCCTTATCTTGAAACCTCATGAAGCATTGTGTTAAGAGAATATGTTTGCAGCAGAGACAGAAGCTTAATAGCTTGCAGAAAGAGAGTCATGCTGATGAGTGAAGAGCTTCAGTGACTGCACCACAACTTCAGAGAGAGAATTAGCAAGGGAGTGGTACATGCATGTCTCGGTTGCTTTTCTCTCCTTGCTGGGACTCAGTACCTGACATCCAAAATTAAGGAAGGAAACGTTTATTTAGCCCACAGTTTGTGGATGTTTCAGTCCATAGTCAGCTGGGTCCAAGCAGACTGTAACATGACAGAGGACAGTCATCCATGGCTTCAGAAAACAGCAAAACAGCAAGAGCAACGAGCAAAGGCAAAAGGGAGGAGCAATGGTGACAGTGTCAACAGAGAGCAAGTCTCTCTGTAGGTGTGGCACTCATACCCATAAGCCCAGCAGCACTCACATCCGTAATCCCAGCACTGGATCATGAATTAATCACAAACTCTAGAAGTCTATCCCATAGCTGCATGAGGCTTTGGAGGTGAGGAGGGATACCTAGACACAAATCATAACAATATGTGGACATGGAAAATACATGGCACAGATTCTTGATGGCCAGGGAAGACTAAAGATTAGTTTACATAGGCCTGACGTGATTAACTTTGTTTTTCATAGTTAATACAAATATGTTCTCTTAGTGTATAGCCTATGGTGATTGAAGTGAGATGTAGTGTGCATGCTATAGTCAGAAGCCGCTGGTTTTGGTAGCTTGGGTTTCTTTGGCACATTCATTTACCCTTACTAGCTTTCTCCAGGCAGGTAAGTTCATGATCATTTGTGCTCAGTTTCTTGTTATGTAAAATGGAGGGAAGAACAATATCCCATTGTCAGTTTTCTAAGCCTTTCACAGCGAGCCCCCAGCCCGTGGCAGTGTAGTCTCTAATGTAGGTAGCAGATGAAAGCAGGTTCCCTTCTGGGTTTTGGTACTACGTACAGGAGATAGGGATAGCTTTTCTGTAGACTACCATTCTCTTTTTACACTTGACCTCCTACACTGCTTACTGGTGGCACGACTCACCCTTTATGTTAAAATGTAAGGTTATTCTGTCATTAATGTATCGTTCTGTTCACATTCTTTTAAGAATGACTTGGATTATAATTTTTAATAAGCTTGTAAGCTTTCCTTTTACAGTTTTTAAATCAACACAAACTTGAAGATAGCAGTAGTTAAAACTTTGTAAACTTAAATATTGTGAGTATTCTCACTTGTGAAGAACCAGAGAACACTCGTAATATTTAAGAAGTGAATAATCCTTTTGGGTACGTACATGGTATTTTTTTTCCTCTTACACCAGATTGACCCAAAGCAGTATGCCATATCTTAATATTTGAGTGATATGAACCAAAATGACTTAATTTCAGCTTTTAAAATAGCCCTAGGGGGCTGGGGAGATAGCTCATGGCACAAGTGCCTGCTGGGCAAGTGCAAGGTCCTGAGTTCAAATGTCACTCCCACAAAAAATAAAAATAAAGTAGCCCTAAAAATAAATCAATAAGTAGCATAGCCCTCACCTCTCTGATGTCTACAATAAAGTTATACAAACTTCATTATATTTGCTATTTCTGTGACTAGCAGCTTTTTATTAATATTACCTTTCCTTTGCTTGACAAAAACTATTAGGAACTTGGAGAGAGCCATTGTCAATTTTTTTGCAGACTGTCTTGCATGGAATTTGATTTTTTTTATTGCCCTTAACATGGAAATATTTCACATATATGATTATTACAACAATATAATGAGGGTTTTTATTTCTTTTTCAGATTATTTTTGATGAAAAGGCTTAAAGAAGTAACAGATAAAAAGAAAGTTAGTTTTTTGAAAGGCATAGATGAAAAACTCACACAAGCAGCAAGAAAATTGGGGTACTCCCTGGAACAGAGAACTGTGAAGATGAAACAGAGAGACAAGAAAGTATGATTTCAGTCTGTCAGTCTTTTCCTTCTGATTTCTCCCCTCAACCTCTGTCTTTACCTGAGAGAGCTGGGTGCCATACCTTTAGGAGCTTCATTATGGGCCTCTCTTGAATAAACTGGTACTGGGGTGGGTACCTTAGTGGGCTCAGTTACTGGAAACCCTACTTCAGTTCCTTTTCTGACCCTGATTCAGCTGCAAGGGTGATGCTCTGATAAGTCGAAGATGCTAAGTTGTGCTCGTAACAGTTTCTTCATCAGTCCCAAAGACTAGAAATAGTTTCCAAAAAAATGTATCTTTTAATGAAACTCATTATGTTGTGGCATTTTAAAATTTAAGATTTTATATTGGCATTTTATCCTTCTGATTATCCTAGGAAGTTTCTTTTACCTTATCACTAGAAGGAACAATAGCAGGGCTGCCTTGTTAACATGTCTTCCTAATTTGTCTTGATTATAGACTGAGCTCCTATAGACTTAACACTGATACATTTTTATTTTTTTATTTTTTTTATTTATTATTATTTTTTTAACACTGATAAATTTTTAATCAGAGCTTGGTTGTATTTTTCTGCCATAGTTAAAATTTATTTCACAGCAGATTTCCTTAATTCTTCCCCATAGTTATAAATATTACTAAGATTTAAATATATTTAAAAAGGGGCTGGGGAGATAGCTCCAAGGCACAAGCGCCTGCTGGGCAAGTGCAAGGTTGTGAGTTTGAACCCCGGTCCTAACAAAAAAAAAAAATAATAATAAATAAATAAATAAATAAATAAATATATTTAAATCTGGCTCCGTCCTCTATAAATTTTTAGTACAAAATAAGTGGTTAAACATAAAGAAAAAGAAGAACTTAGAAGACAATCGTGATTTTTTTAATTATTTGGTACAGGGTTTTGCTATACAGCTGAGACTCATAATGATCCTCTTGTCTCAGTTTCCTCAGTGCTAGGATTACAGATGTGCAACACCATTTCTGGTTTCAGTCGCCAGCAGTGCATGGACTACCAGGGATCAAACCAGGGCCCTTGCACTTGCCAAGCAGGCACTTAGACAGCCAGGGTATTTCCCTGGCCCAGTACAACCATGGTATTATAGTCTCGTTAATAATTATTTTTAGATCCTTTTTGTGTAAGTTTTTAAAATATTGACAGAGCTTCATTTGATGTGTATTCATTTACTAGCACAAATTCGTTTGTCTTATGTATAAGGGTAATATCCACTTATGTATGTAATGTAGCACTGTGTAGCACACTGGTAGTGTTTGTTTCATGGTACTGGGTTGAGTGCATGACCTTGTGCTGCTAGGTAGGTGCTTTGGCACTGAGCTACACCCCCAGTTTTAAGAAATCAATGTCTTTACAATGTCTCGAACTTTGGAATGCAAAGTCTTTATATAACTTAACTCATTTGACCCCTACAACAGATCTGCTCTGTAGGAATTATCCTGTTTTACAGATAATGAAATTGAAACTTTGCACTTTGTTAACAGTTATCAGTGACAGATCTGAAGTCTATGTTCATGTCTTCCATATTTAGTATTCTTTCCTCTTTAGCTCCTTGCCAACTAGCTCTATGCCACCTCACGTTTTTCTACCTGTGTTTCATCATTTTTAATAATGGACACTGGTTAAGTAATGCTGTGCAGTGAAGTTATTGGGCCTTATTCTGTTCACATCTGATCTGATATCTCAGAACGTCACCCACCCTAGTGGAGGCTTCTGCAAAGTTAGGAATCCTGTCCTTCCTCATGATGTTAGTATTCCTATCATTTGCTAATGATTGGCATCTTTATAGGTAATTAGTGTATTTCATCGTTTGTGAAAATACAGATATACCTTGGGATTTATTGTGTGTCATTCAACATTTGTGAGAAAAGTCAGATGACCTATCCTATGTTTATGAATATATCACTTTATGTTGCTGAATTTGAGACGTATGTCAGAACTTTGAGAGGCTACATGGTATGGGTTTATATTCAAAGTTTAGATTGCTTAATTTTTCACAGTACAAACAGCCCTGTCATAAACATCCCTTTACCCTTTTATTTGCACACATAGTATTTCCCTGGAAGGAATTCTTGCAGTTGGATATCAAGAGTAGGTATAAAAATGAAACTAAACTAAAAGAAAGGCAAATATAGTGCTTTTTAAATAATTTATATTGGAAAAAGAAGGCACTGATAGAGCTGAATATATTTTAAAAATATTATTGCCAGATAATATTATTATTACCAGATCTAAGGTAGTTTAAAGAGGTTCTGTCTACTTTTGCTTGTTTATAGTTTTGTGAGTTTTCACCCCCTACAAATCCTTTTGTCTTTTCTGTAGTTAGGTATAAATTGATACTTCATTGTTTTAATTAACATTTATTTGATAGAAAGGATGATAAATATTTTTAATTTTTGTGTTGCATATGTGCCTATTTCTATCTTATTCTTGTACTTTGAATCTTTTGCTTGTAAAGTACCCTTATAAATAGATTCACCTTCATTAATTTTACTGTTATGTACTTTTTAAGTATTTTTCATTGATGTCATAATTTTGTCTTTACTCTTGATAGATTTTTTAGTGCCTTTTTACAACATAGAATTATTTTAAAAGTACTATATTTGCCTTTCTTCTAGTTTAGTTTGTTTTATACCTACTCTTGATATCCAACTATAGATTATTTTTGTGTGAAGATTAAAATATAGGGTTATAACTTTATTTTTTTACCAAATAGTGAACAGTTGCCTAAAACTTAAGTAATCTGTCCTTTGTGGAAGCCTAATAAAAATTGATGAAAGAGTGGGGTAAAGTTATAAGGTGCAGAGACTTTAGATGAGAGAAGTTTAAAGTGAGAGCTTAGTTTTGGATGTATCCTTCTTGGAAAGTTTCACTGGGTTGTTCAAAGAGGAGAAATGCTTCAGCAAACAATTTATTAAGGAAAGACCTGAAAGAAAGAATGTTGACTGAAAGGAATTTGGGTGGTTTTTCAGCTGAGTTTTTGTGCCTGAAGATTAGTACTTAAAAAGCAAACTGACTGTGATTTGCTTATAAAGAGTACCACAGAGGTAGAAACTGCCCTATTTGGGGGGAATTGGTAAAGTAAGCATACATTTTTCAGGTAAAAATAATTAGGGTATGGGGCCTGCAGCTTAGCACAGAAGGGCCTGTTCAGGCAATCATAGTCAGCACAGGGGACCTGGGTTCAATCCTGGCTCCACAAGCCTTACCAGACCCGCCCTTAAGGCAGCCTGAGCAAAGGAAAGGAAAAAAAAAAATCCTTTTCAGCTTTTCAAAAAACAAAACAAAAAAGAAGACAAGTTTGGGCCAGGAAGATAGCTCAGTAGAATAAGCGCTTGTCTGGTAAGCACAGGGTCCTGAGTTCAGTCCCCAGTACCGCAGCAAAAAAATTAGGGTCTGTATTTGACAGGATGGACAAAAGGAATTTTCTCATTTTCTTTCTTTTTTTTTTTGTCTTTTTGAGACAGGGTCTTGCTATGCAGTTCAGGCTGGCCTTGGCTCACTTTTGTAGCCGCAGCTGGTCTCGAACTCGCATCAATCCTCCTGCCTCAGCCTCCCGAGTGCTGGGATTATAGGCGTGCGCCACCATGCCCAGCCTCTCATCTTTTTGCTAAAAATCCTATTGCTCTTTTTGTTTTGTTTTGGTCTTTTAATTTTTAAAATTAATTCTAATGAGAAATAGCAATGAGACAGTTTCAGAACAGGTTAATAGAACAGTTACAATAATTAATACATTGCATATTGTCTTTGTAGTAGTTATTCAGAGTACAAATTGTAGACATATCTTGTCTGAACACTATTAGTACAAATCTTGTTGAACTAAGAGAAAGTAGCTATATATCTATCCTATTTTGTATGTACATATATATATATATATATATATATATATATATATGTATGTATGTATATACCTTCACTACAAAATGGTCCTTCATTTATGTCCCCTTTTTTATTTGTTTGTTTGTTTTGTAATACCAGGGATTAAACTCAGGACCTTGCACTTGCCAGGCAAGCACTTATTCCATTCACCAACCTCCCTGGCCCCCTTTTCTTTTGTCAGAGATGGACTGTCTTTTAGTCCAAAGTTTTGTATGCTTTCTGTTTAGAAGACATTTGGACCTTAGCGGGAACTGATATTGTGACAGACTTCTAAATAACTCAGTTATATTTTATAAAAACTTCGGATGCAATTTTTATTAGTACATGTTTGCTGTACATAATTACATTCCCCATGGAGAGTTGGTACTTTTTTTTTTAATACATCTTTAATTCATTTTATTTTCTCTCTCCTCCCTCCCACTCCCGTAGAGCTCTTGGGCCCCTTCACATATGAAAAAGATCTACCTCTGTATTTTCTATTTTTTTCTCTTATTTTGCTCTTTATTTATATTTTAGGTTTCTCATATAAGAGAAACCATGTGATATTTAAGGTTATGTGTCTGATTTATTTCACTTAACATTATCTTGGGCTTTTCAGCTAATTTAAAAAGCAAATAGTATTAATTTTTCTTCAGATTCCAAATTTTTAAATTAAAATGTCTTTGAATATTGTTTTAGCAGAAATTTTATATAGATTTTTTTCTTTTGGTATCTTTGACTTCGTTCGTATGGTCTATGTGATTTAATTTTGTTTATTTTTCTTTAACTTAGGTTGTAACAAAGACCTTTCATGGTGCAGGCTTGGTTGTTCCAGTAGATAAAAATGATGTTGGGTACAGAGAACTCCCTGAAACAGATGGTAATATATTTTATCCATAAACATGCTCATATATGTTAATATAAAGTAGAGGTTTTTCTTTCATTGGGTAATGAACAGCTATAAAGAACAAGCTCTTCGCAACTTTTATACCAGTGTGATGTGTAGTAAATTATTTAACCTCACTAAACCATATCTTCCATTTGTGAAAAGAATAATACTATTTCATAGATGTATTTATGATGCAAAAGAGTATATAACATGCTTACATTGAATTGTTTCATAACCTTTGATACTATAGTGAACTTGCAAAATAGTAATTGTTGAAGTAGTTTTTACTTAGTTTTTTAATGAGCATATTTATTTACTTATTTTGTGTTAAGGAAATACAAAACACCCCTACAGGTGTTCAGGGTCTCACTACTAGATCAGACTTGTAGTGATCCTTCTGTTTATAGCCTCCCAAGAGCTGAGATGACAGGCACACCACCATGCCCAGTCTCAATTGCCATCTCAGTGCTCCCCACCTGGGCCTGCATGGAAGGCCCAGGGATCAAACCCCTGGCCCTGTGCCTGCTTGCAGGTGCTTTAATCCACTGAGCTACTTGGCCACCCCTATGAGCATTTTTTTTTTAATCTGCATGTAAAAGTGTTTAGTTTTCATAAACTCAAATTCCCAATCTACTTTATATATAAGAACAGTTTGAAAATGAAGTATACATATAATCTCATTATTACTATGTTAAAGAATTAAAACCACTTTTCTTTTCTCCGTTCCCCTCTTCCTGTAAGCATCCTTCTTGGTATTCCTTATTATTGTCCTAGTCCACAGAGTGTAAAACTTAAAAGGAAATCACATTAGCAGCTCTTCCAGAGGGCGCCAGTATTCCTGTACCTGGCCATTCATTTCTCACAATGGAGCTTTTAACTTTTGTAATTATCAGTCTGGTGTTGACCTAAATGATGTATTTTTAACCATTTCTCTAAAGCAGTGCTTCTCAAACTTTGACATATGTCATATGATAATGACTCAATGTAATTATATTTGCTATGTCACTACCAGTTTAATCTTTTTTTTTTTTTTTTGAGACCTTGTGCTTGCCAGGCAGGCGCTTATGCCACTAAGCTATCTCCCCAGTCACTACCACTTTAGAGAAATGCCCAAGGGGACTTGAGTGTAGTGAGCTAAAACAGTGGCCACCAGCCAGATGAGGCGATGGAGCACTTTTAATGTGGGTGAAGTGACTGAGGAACAGTTTGGATTTTTAATTTAAGTAAATGTACAAGTTGAGCCACATTAAATGTTTCTGTATTGGTTATATGTTGAGATAATACTGTTTTAGAAATACTGGGTGTTTTAATTCCTGTTTCTTTTTTTCATATGGATATTAGAAAAATGTTAATTGTAGGGGCTGGGTGGGATGGCTCAGTGGTCTAAAGCGCCTGATTGGGAAGGCTTGGGCAGCTTCAGGGACCATGGTTCGATCCCTGGCACCACATGCTGCGCCAGCTCTGCCCTTGGGGCAGGCTGAGCCGGCCATAGAAATGAGTGAATAAACAAACAAAGGTTCTGAAACAAGAAAAAAAATAAATAAAATAAATTATTTTTAAAAAAAAGAAAAAAAAATTATATATAAACTCCATTTTATGGTTCCCTTGGATGCTATTGTCCCATATCTCCTCCATGAATACGGAGACTCTCCTACCTCTGTCATGCAATCTTCTACTGGTATCCTAAACAACCTTCTTTGCTCACTAGTCCACTTGTAGCTTTTAAAAGCATCATCAGGGGCTGGGGGTGTAGCTCAGCAATGCAGTGCCTGGCTGGCAAGCAACAGATCCTGGGTTCAGTTCTTGGTACGTGCTCCCCCACTCCTACCCCACCACCCCTAAGCATCATTGGCATCTCATTTGGGAAAGATTGAGAATATCTACTACACAGCAGCAGCCTAAAACTTTAAGGGTGGTAAATGTTAAGCTGTAGTACCTGGAGTAAAACATTTTTCTGTAGTTGTGTGTGGTTTTGGAGCTTTAGAGTCAAGCTATTGGGTCCTTCTGTGGTTTATTTCTGCATAAGAAGTAGACACATAAAGACTTAGTATCTTCTTGCTCTTGCAGCATTGCTTGGTATAATGAACGGAGGGTTTGTTAATGTGATGTGACACTGAAAACATTTAAGTTTGCTCCTAACAAGTATTCCTCTTTAAAGCTTCCTGTAATAATTTTAATCTTGCAATTAAAAGTTTATAGACTGACCCTTAAATGTTATATGATTCATTATACCATGTGCTATATGTATACCTACCAGTAATAGTAAATAATCCTCAATTTACTTCTTTAGGTCTCATTCTCATTTTCAGGAAGAAAATAGAAGCAGAGTCAGCATGAAAAAATGAGGGAACTGGCTCTCACACGTGATCTAACAACAGAGTGCATACCATTGCACAGCATGAGAGTAATTGCTTAACTCAGTTGCCTGACTTAGTTTTGACAGAAATCACTGTGGCAAAGCTTATGTGTTTCATTTGGTGATAGTTAACAGACTATGATAACAGTTCCCAAATCATTAAATCTAGTGTTCTGAAGAGTAACATTAAAGCTTCATTTTGAGTAGTTAAATCTTCACTGAGATACGCTGTAAGTTTTGCGTTTGTGTTAATTGGATTTCTGTGGAATGTTGTTGGTGGAAGAATGTCCTTCCTCATAATGGTGCTCGGCCAAGTATTTGCATCTGTGTTGAGTATTTTTCAAGCTTAGTGCTTCTTGTGACTTGCCTGTTTTCTAGTCTGTGATTTTTTCCAGGGACATAAATTGAAAATATTCTAGAAAGTGATAAGCTTTAAATTATGTGCTAAGGGAAAACAAATTGGTCTTTACCTTCATGCCAGCTCTAATTGATTTGTAGTGGTTGCCTGGAGCTTTGTGGTGAGAAAAATTTGAAGGGTCCCGGTCAGTTAATTAAGTCTGAATACACAAAGAACCATTTATTTTCCGGCTGTTAGAAGAGGATTTTGTGGGGAGCTTCATTTGTTCCTCGAAATGATTGGCTTTGTAATTTTGCAAAAGAAAGGCCATGAACCATATTTTAAATTATTTAAGGTTTGATAGGCTGCAGACCAGTAAAGACCATAAATTTATTGCCATTGTCTATCAAAGGTAGCAAAAGCAGCAAAACCCATTTTGTGAGCAGGTAATCACCATTTTCATCATGACTGAATTAAATGATATTATACGCTGAAGTTAAAATTCTCAGTATATTTTTACTATCCTTGATAATTACTTACTTTACAGTTTACTCTTGCTAGTAGTGCCATGTTCTTAAGTCTGGATTATTAGTGCTTTAACTAGTCCTCATCCACCCCAACAAAGTAGCCACCCTTTTTAGAAATATTTTGGTTTGACTAATAACCACTTTTTAATTATTACTGAATTTTCTTCAATGAAGTACAGTTGGTCAAAAACAAGTTGCAATTTGTGAACATAGAATCTATTATAGATACTTAGTATCTAATCTCATTTGCATCCTGAGAGCTGGTGTACATTAGCATTTAGAAGAGTAATGAAAATGTTGAAAGCTAAAATAGTAGACA
The DNA here is from genome assembly GCA_004027025.1 of Myocastor coypus. NCBI lineage: Eukaryota > Metazoa > Chordata > Mammalia > Rodentia > Myocastoridae > Myocastor > Myocastor coypus. The sequence continues at coordinate 42,898 of PVJA010010524.1, read as the reverse complement.
ATAGTAGGCCTGTAGTAATTTCTATGTTCTTACCTCAGGTTATACTCTTTGCAACCATTTCTCTCAACTAGTACAATGCATGGACTAGCTAAGAGTTGGTACTTTGCAGACTACATACTGTGTTCATATTCCTGTTTGAGCTTTTTGTTTTGTAATTACTTAAAAGGACATGTCTAGTTTGAGGGCAGTTAGAAATCAGATGAACCAGGCATGGCTAAAGTTTCTCAACTCCTGAAAAAGCCTGCTGAAATTTTTTGAAGCTTATATAAAATCATGAATGTAATTGGCTCCATTGTGAAATCTTTTCTGTTAAGCCATTTTGATGCTAGAGTCCTTAGAAAAATTAAGAAATTATCATTCAAAATCATAATTCAGCACATTACTGATGCAGTATCAGACTAGTACAAGGAAAACCTCTTAGTCTTTTTTATCTGTAAAGAAGGCTGTAATCTTTCTAATTAAATAGATTATCTCTTTATGTTGATTTATTTCAGCTGACCTCAAGAAAATCTGCAAAACCATTGTTGAGGCTACAAATGATGAAGAGAGACTCAAAGCCTTTGCTCCCATCCAGGAAATGATAACTTTTGTGCAGTTTGCTAATGACGAATGTGACTATGGCATGGGGCTAGAGCTGGGGATGGACCTTTTTTGCTATGGTTCACATGTGAGTTTAAAAAAAAAAAACATTTCTACAGATACATACTGATGGATGCATGTTTATGTTCCCCAAATGCTGGCAGAAGCAAGCTTTAGGTACAGCTTCTATCGAAATGAGCTTTCGAAGTGATTTTTAAGCATATGGACTGAAAATACTTAAATTCCATCTTGCATTCAGACAAAGGTGAATAGCCAAGATCATTTCCTTCAGGTTTAACATGAATTTATTTGTTAGACCTATAGTAGGTGTATGCCATTTAGTTTGATTTGTGTATATGTGCTTGTGTGTATGGTGTGTATGCACACTTTTGGGTCCATTTCTTTTTCTTTTTTTTTGTTTGTTTTGTTTTGAGATATGTTCTCCTTATATAGTTTACAAAGGTCAACTGACTATATGAGTGGCCTCAAATTCTCAGCACTCCTGCCTCAGCCTCCCAACTTCTGGGACTACAGGCATGTATCACTGTACCCAGCTGATAAATACCACTTTAAAATATGGTTTAAATTAAATACGGGAGATAATCTTGTGAATTATTTGCTCATTAAATTAGAAAAATTTACTTAACCCAGTGCTGCAAGCTAAAAAGGCAGTCAGATATGGCAGACGTAACATTCTTCTGGTTTTAAGTCATATTTTCCCCAGCTGTGTAATATTAGGCACTTTATCCAACATTGTCTTTGTCCTTACCAATAAAATGCCTGCCCTGCACCAGGCCATTTAATTCTCACTTCATCTACTCCGTACCCAAGTTATGGGAAAGCAAAGAAGTGTTTAGGAATCACCTGGGGATATTATTAAAATTGGAACTCTACTTCACTGGTTCTGAGAGTACACACTTCTGGCCTGCTCCTGGGGACAGTAATGCTGCTACTTTACAGACTCAGAGGCAAGACCAATGCTAGGTTTAACATTAGCATGCATCAGTGTCACCTAGAGAGTTTGTTGAAACACAGACTGGTGCTTCATACACATTCCTCCACATCAGATTGAGTTCTTGGGTGGATACTGAGAAATTCCATTTCTTCCAGGTTAGCAGGTACAGGTGAAGCCTCTGGATAGGAGAGGTCACTGTGAGAACCCTGCTATAAAACCTATTATCTTTCTTTGCCTACCTTATACATGGTCAGTAAAAATAACCAAAATGTTTAACAACCAAAATGATAGTCACTGACCAATCAAGATAGTGCCTAATCTACCAGAAAGGGCTAACTCATACAAAAGCAGACCCATCAGATGTCAGTCAGCTAAATAACAAACTTAAAGATGGTTGCGAGAATAACAGGAATAAAAAGGTTTCAGATAGTATTTTACCTTGTATTAAAGTAAAATACAGGAAATGGTAAATAATTCAAGTTTATCAACCATTTTTTTTCTTGGAACCAGGGATTGAACTCAGGACCCTGCACTTGCCAGGCCAGCACTTATTCTAGTGAGCTATCTCCTTGGCCCCAAGCTGTAACTCTTAACAGGGGCGAAATGGTAACATGGCGGCAGCAGAAGGAGTTTGGTAGTGATTTGAAACCTAGTCTTGCAGGGTATCACAAAGAAAAAAGCAAATTACCTTACTGGTGGGACTATATTGCAGAGGAGGAAAAAGTGATTGAGGGCATAGTTTGGGACAGAAAAGTTGATAAAGCATAAGGGACTAGAGATGCTTCATTTGTTCTAACTTGGTTTTCTTCAAGATGTACCGTTAATCTTAGACACACAACTCCAGCTGACACCAGGTAGCTGTCCCAAAATTCACTGTTCACTGAGCAAGTAGCTAACATTATTTTTTGGAAGTAGGTTTTGTTAAAAATGTACTGCTTCAAAAAATAAATAAATAAATAAATAAATAAATAAAAATGTACTGCTTCAGTGTATATTTTTCCTTCCTACTAGGGTATATTATTCAGATTAATACTGTACTCTTTTGTTTTTCAGTATTTTCACAAAGTGGCTGGGCAGCTTTTACCTCTTGCATATAATCTGTTGAAGAGAACTCTGTTTGCAGAAATTATTGAGGACCACCTGGCTAACAGAAGTAAAGAGAACGTAGACCAGCTGGCAGGATGAGTGAGAGTTTGCTTGGGTGCACCGTGTTTTAAACCATTGGTGTTAAGTGTCAGGGGTTTTTGTTTGTTTTTAAGGAATAGAGAAAATAAACTGAGAAAAACATTTACTAAAAATTTTCCTATGGCTCTTCTGGTCTGATTTTGTTTCTTTTGTCTGCAAATAAGTGGAGTTAAATCTCCTAATTGGTGATAGCTTAATCACATTTTAGAAGACAACTATGGCTGGTCTCTGAATGTCACTCGCAAATGCCTTTAGTTAACTAGATTGTCCTCAAGGAGCACTTTGAACACAGGGTCAGCATCCTTAACACAGAACTGTAAAATTTCCAACTTTTTAATGCCAGCATGATTGGAAAGGTTTGGATTTTAAAGCATGTTTATTTTTCTGTTAGGTGTGCTGACTTCACAAATACAATGCAAACATTGCAGTATCCGAAAAACTAAAATCTGAAACACTTCTGGTCCCAAGAATTTCACAGAAAGGACCCTAAACCTGCACTTGTTATGTGAACAGCTGAGAATGTGTTTGTTCTGTCTTGAGTTAGAACAGCTCTAGCTTTAATGATTGATTTTATGGGGAAGAGAAGCTGGACAGAAGAAAACAAGGAAAATCTGTACACTGTTACATTGCTGTTCTACAGTGCACTGCCTCAGGCCCACCAGAACTGGGCTTTGATAATATCCCAGCTGACGCACTTGTATTCTCTGAATAAGTATGCATATATCCCGTTAGATAGTCTTAAAATCCATTCTTTTGACTGATTTGCCAGCCAATACAGCATAGTGTTAGGATAAATAGTATTGTACTATTGAAGTTTCCCACTACAAATCATCCACTGGATTTCTAGTATAACTCTGTAGATAGCTATTTTTCCCCTGATTCTCCTTAAACCTGTTAAGATGTACTTCTGAAGAGCTTTTTCACCTTTTTGTGAATTTCAAGACTAAAAAAAGTCCTCAGTTCATCTAATCAACCCCAGTGACTTACACAGCAAATTTCTGCTAAATATTCCCCAAAGTTCTTATGTCACATGTTGCAAACATTTTAAGTACTTTTTATAGGGGGAAATACATTGTTAACATGAGTAGTGGGTTCATCTCAGTTACTCTCAGGACACATTTTATAAATGCGTATTTCCCTTGGTTATGGACCTTTGAATATATATTTCATAGAAACCACCCAATCACTAAATGGGAGATAAAGTGAAATGCGGTAGCAAGAGTTGGGAAACATGCCATGAACTAAGGACCAGCTTTCCAGACAAGTGTCTGCTGGAGTCCACTCCCCTCTGCTGCTACCAGGATCTGGTGTCTTGAGGCCATGCTGTCTGGGCCAAGTGAGGATTTCCTTAATGTGACTGAACGTAACCTTTGCTTTCATTACTACCGAGAACTTCAGTTCCAACTGGAACACTCAGAGATGTTAATCATCTGACGCTTCAGTTATACAAGTCATGCCACGTCCTAGGCCCATGTCAACTTTTTAAAATTAAAAGAGTGTCACACTAACAGCACACCCACTCATCAGAAGTGACCAGATCCCCCTGGTCTTCTAAACACTTTAGAAGCTCTTGAGATTTTCCCCCAAAGGTGCTTAACTGTTCTCAGTTCTGGCCTCTATATTAACACTTTTAGATCCAAATTCAGGTATCTACCATTAAAGTAGAAAGACAAAATTAGAAATACTTCTTTCTTGACATTTTGTAATCCACTAGTCTCAAGTGGACAGTTCCTAACATTTTTATATTCCTCAATATGAATTTAAAAAGGATTTATTTAGGAGCAAAAGATTAGCTTTTCATCTGTGTCTTACACAAATGTGTTCAGAAAGCAAGGTATATGTGCCAAGATAGAAACTGGGCATTAGTGCCAAGGATAGGGCAGTTATAATCAGGATAATGTAGTTGTGAATAGTTTTTAAAAGCCAATAAACAAATATGGGCACACAGTCAAACTCCACTCAGGAAGTACTGATCTTCCAACTACTAAAGCCCTTTCACTAAAGTGCAATCCTTCTGTGGTACACCAAGTCTTTTTCCTTCACTAAATGCATAATCCTCTTTGCTTCTACCTAGGAACTGGCCATCAAGCAGTCATCTGGCCACTTCGCATCCAAAGGGCATTTAATCCACCTCTGTCCTTTGAGATCATACACTAAGTGCATAAAGCATATTAATCAGGATTTAACACAAAATTATCCAACTTAAAAATCTTTTAATTTTTTGGAGCTCAAGTTTCTTAAATATAACTTGTCAAACATGGGTGTATAATATATAAAGGGGGAAAAATCTATTAAATGATCTAGGAGATTATGCTATATAAACAACTTGGCATAATACCCTGGCACTAGCTCAAACATCAACTTGAGCTGGCTTAATGTCATTCTGCCAAAATTACTATGATCATAATTGATGTAGTTCCTCCAATACCCTTGATTTGCTCTCCTTAGCTGATATATGTAGGTTTTGACCATTTATAGTAATATGCTTTCAGTACCAGTATCTCCTTAGTCTCAATTTCAAGGGTCCAATTATACAAATATCACCACTCATCTTTGTCCCTTCCTAAAGCACCCCAACTAGTTTCCAACCATACCCTACAGTTCCCTAGCCACCTCATTTGGCCCACTCCTCTCTTGGCTTCCTTCTTCCAAGCTTTCAGTTCAATTCGCCATTATTACAATCATTCCTACACACTCAGCTGCATTTGCTTTATTTGGAAGTCTAAGCCAAATGAACTGGCTACTCCTTACCTGAATCTATCTCAAGTAGAAAAACTATAACCATGCTAGCAGGTGTTACTTGAACCTTCAATTAGCCAGGCTCAATGCCCATTGATCCTACTTTTTCATCTGTTGAAACTTTCAACACCTCTTCCCCCATCCTCAGTTAATTTCACTGAAAAAGAACTATCAATAACAAAAATAAAACATGACTATCAGTTACCTATTATACTGTTTTTCTATGATTTTTGCTTCACGTTTCACTTGCCTACCCGGGACCTCTCAGAACATTAATTTTCCCTCTCCAACATATCTATTACAAATAGTGGTTACATCTAGAAATGTCGTAAGATCATTAATCTTTTCATCCATGACAAAAAAAAAAAAAACCCTGTGATATCCTTAACCTAAAACAAAACCCTTCGTTACCTTTCTCCGGTTTAGGAAACCTCAGAGGAAAAACTGACAGCTGTCTCCAATTCCTCTCCTTCCAATCTGGTAAAATCAGCCCCAATCAGGCTGCTGCTTGCAATTATCCCAATCAACCTGCTCTGGCTCTGCACGGGGCTGACTTCCCAGTGCTCATTTGCTTCATCCACCAGCATCTGACAGCTAATCTGCCTTGAGCTATTACTCAATTGGTTTAAGAGATCTCTTCCTTTATCCCTCTTTTCTATCCACAAAAATACAGGCCATGTTCCTGGTCTCAGAAAGCTGCCTCTTCATTTAGTTTTCAGGCTGGACCTTCCTCCTGAACTGAGTTTCTATAGACAAGGGCACACCCCCACCTAGAAATTTAAGACACTCATGAGATTTTCTCAACTTAGGTCAGTGGCCATACCAATTTTGTTATTTCTCAATCTAGAGACATCCTTGATTCACTGGCCTTCACGTTTTTCAACTGGGAAATCCTATTCATTCCATCTTCAACATGACTACAACAACTTTCACTATTGCCAGCCTATTAAGATTCAACCCTCTGCCATATTTCACGTGGATTATTTCAAGTGCAGGGTCCCTTGAGAGTCTATTCCCATAATCTGGAGTCCTTATGGTCAGTTTAAATCAGATTGCATCACTTTCCTGACTCTTTGGCTTCCCACTTTATTGAGAATAAAATTCAGACCCTTAAATCACAATGTCTTTTGAGCCCTTTCCCTTTATCTCACTTTAGACACCATAAGCAGCTTGGTATTCCTTATCTAGCAGCTATCTCAAGATGTTGGCATATAGAATTTTCTCTCTGTGGGAGATTTTTCTCACAGATAAATGTCATTACCTTACTTTAGGTTTTTGCTCAAATGTTACCTGGTCTTGGAGGCTTGTCCTGATCCCACTCTACAAGTGGGGTGCACACATGTACAGACCTTAACTCTTTTTTCCTAGAAAAACCATGAGGGTGGGGATTTTTGCCTTGTTTTTTTAATGCTATAATAATGAACTGCTCAATCATTTTAAAAATTTGCTGAACTTATAGTACTTATAACTATCTGATATACTACAGATTTGTACTGGAAGATAAAACTTCAAGAACATAAAACAGCCCCTGCCTAACAGTTCAATACATATTCAGTAAGTGAACAAATAAATGTGTGATAAAAGATCTACCCTCAACTTTCAATGTTTTCCTTCTCACTAGAAGTTCAATATTAGAATACAATTCCCAGTGTTGCTCACTACTCTCTTTTAAAGCAATTTTCTTAGCAAATACTCAAGACAATTTTTGAAAATACAGAAATCATTTTACCTGTCCTCATGCAGTGATTTTTCTTTATTTTTTTTAATTTTTATTTATTTATTGTTTCAGAACCTTTGTTTGTTTATTCACTCATTTTCATGGCCGGCTCACCCTGCCCCAAGGGCAGGGCTGGCGCAGCATGTGGTGCCCGGGATCGAACCGCAGTCCCTGAAGCCGCCCAAGCTTCCCCAAGCAGGCGCTTTAGACCACTGAGCTATCCCGCCGGGCCCCTGATTTTTCTTTAAAAAAATTTTTTAATATGAACTGAAATGAAAGGTTGCTGCAGACCTGTAACTTTCAATGACAACAGGGGTTGTTATCTCTCTGCTAGGAGCATGAGTATCTTGCTATCCAATCCAGCATCTTCAGCTCTCTGGCTCTTCCTTACAAAGTATGGAAGTGGCTTTGAATTTGTAATTATTACCTTTTGAGGCTTAAGTGTCAGGCATATTGGCCTACCTTGCAGAGTGTAGCAGTACAGAGGGAAGAGTGGCAAAGGTGTAATTAAAGGCCAAACCACACATTGTCATATAGCTTTTAATAGATTTTCTGATTAACTCATCACAGTAATCATTTTTACTGTAATGATATGCAGCTTTACTACACTAGTATAAATAAAAACAGATAAATACAGCTCTAGGCAACATCACAGATTAACAAACTAAGCATTCTTGGTGAACCAAAACTGAAAGCAATTACTAATAGGAGATGCTGACACTCTTGCCCATTCTCATTATACCTTCTCAGAAAGGGTACTCAAATAAGGCGCTACACTTATTATATTGGTCAATTAATTTGCCAATCAGCTAGGCACATGTATTTCATGTTCTTCACTACTTCATCATTTGGTTGAAAAGCAGACAAACCTCAGTGTATCAAATAGAGAAATGGAATAGATAGTAATACCAAAGAAAACCACTAAATGCATTAAAATATACGACACTTTTCCTGTATTTCAGTAGTAAGACACACCAAGATGGATATATATCAAAGAATAATTATGCTTTAATATCCACCCTGAAATGTCAATCTCTGAAGCAAGATGGACAATAAAATAGGACTTAAAATCAAAAGGAAAATGTGCAAAATAAGATCCAAGTGCAGTTTAATGTATGACCCTACCTGCAAAGAAACTGGTTTTTCCTTTCAAGGTTTGTAATTGAGGACAATTAGTTACCCATTAGCCATGCTGAGAAGTGCAAATTCTAGCAGTGAACTGCACACTGCAGAGATCCTTAAGACAGATGAAGATATGCAGAACTATCAGTTAGAAATACTCTGGACAGTCAAAATAAGTGACAGGGCTAAGTCTGCCAAATGGAAGAAGTAATGAGGACAAAATAGTAATTTTTGGCAGATAGCACAGCTAAGAATGGTTCATAAAATTCCTATTTTGCTTAACCTTCAGTTATCATTCTAATATGGCTTCATGACCTCTTATGTCCTCAAGACCATACAGATCTCAGGTGATCTTACAGATCTTAACAGGTATATTATTGAGAAGTAGGAAGTGAAGAATCACTTTGAAAATGTAGAAATGTTTCATTGCCAGTTATGTTTCAGAAAATGTCTGTTTGCAAAGTCTTTTATCAGAAATGCACAATCACAGGATATTTAGGCTAGTCCGTTGAGCAAAGTGCCTTTGCCAAGAGTGAGCTAAGACCATGATTAAGACAGGCATTTCCAAAAATGAAAGTTCCAAACACTCCACTACACTTTAACTCACCCTGTGAGAAGGTGCACTGTGGCTACTCAATCTGTGGCCAAACACTTCAGTTACGGAGGTGACCTACCTAGAATCAAAGGCTATACTTAGCACTGGAACTACTACCTTTACAATTTTATTGTTTTTATCCTGTTTTTTATTTTCTAAAAAAAGGTTAACCCTAATTTTTTATTTTAATCTACTAAGTCATCTGTAATGTTTTGAAGTTTCCAGTTTGTGGGTCAAAAAACCAGAGGATGGCAGTGAACGATCAGGAAAAGGTTATGTACACGTCATAACATGGAGAAGTCAGCACAAGCTTTTTAAACTCTTGCTCCCATGTAAACGTTGTTCACATCTCCATATTTGTAAGTCACAATTAGTTTATAAAAATCACATTACAAAGGTAAAATTATTTAAGTGCAATACTAACTGATCTGTATTTTATAAATTTTAATCCATAAAAATATAAATAAGAATGGTAAATTTTTAAGAAAAGAATTATACATTTAGTGCAAGTTATGAATTACATTTTATCTTCAGTGTCAGCAGTAAAATATCTTGAGGAAACAAAAGAATGATCTATTTAAAAGAAAAAAAAAATTCCAGTGTTTTAACATGCAATTAATACCAGACACAGCTAAACAGAATACTTCTTTCTCTTTACTGTCAGAGCAGCAGCTTTTTGTTTAATTATGCTGAACAGCACTTATATTATCATAGTAGTATTAGAAATAGAAAATCTGCATAAGACCAGGTCACATAATCCGTAAAGTCTGAGAGGGAAAAAAGCTAGTTATCCTTTAAATTTTTCACTGTTTTTCATTCTAAACCACACAGCACGCAAGCTCGGAGATTTTGTTCACGCTTCACTCAAGGTTTTACCTGCTGGGCAAGCCTTTGACATGGTGTGTATGCACTGGTCCAAGCCTTCAGTGATAGTACAAACTACACAGGTAATGGCACAAGAGACACTCCCTTCTTGTGTACATCTCAATATGAGAAAGGACTGTTTCAACAGGGTACACCAATCTAGGAGGCTCTGTTACAGCTCAGGAGAGAGAAATAAAAGCTCTTCTGGAATGTAGAAAGGTAATGCTTACACAATTCATGAATTAAACAGAACAGTTCTGGTAAAAAAGGGTAAGACCTCACAGTCTTATAGATGGCTCAATTCAAAGTAATCCCTCCAGAAACAGGGACTGAGAACATGTCTTTGCAGTACTGAAAACAGGCCCAGTGCTGGAGGACTCCAGTGCGCTCTCCGTTGAGGCTCAAGCCTGCACCATCACAGCACCTCCTCTGCTGAATGCATCCAGTGCAGAATAACAGGAGCTGACTCACTGCTCACAGCCAGGGAAACACATCTCTCCTTTCTTTCCTGAACAATTCCTCCACTCCGCCAGCATTATTTGCAAACCATGATGCAAAAGCCTGGCTTTTATACTTGTTTTTTTTTTTAAGGGAGGAAAAAAAAAGTAGACGACTCCTTCAGTAAAGAGTTGTGCTATTCAACAAATGAACTTCCTCTTCTGTTTGCTCTCTCTCCTCATCTATGGCATTCAGTTGAACATTATTGAAGCGGGGTCTTGGTTTGCCGTCTGGGCCATATGACGGAGGATATCTTTTTTTGTTATAATGCCAAGGAGGCGTCTGGAAGGGATAAACAGAAGAATACTATTAAAAGGAAAAGAAAACAAGAAGCTAAACCTATAGCTAAATCCTTTTGGACAGAAACAGAGCAAAGCAAGCAGCTTGTGATTGTACTTTCAGAAAGTAGTTTCCCAGCAACCATCCTCTGATATGAAAAGTGTTATGGGCACCCACAGTATGAGGTCCTTTCCACTGAGCCCCTGAGGACTGCACACACATCTCACAGAAGTGGAGTATTTTAATCAATGTTTGACAACAAAAAAGTAACAAAAATGAGAGAATACATGAACAGGAAATGATGCCAATTCCATTTTCAGAAGGAAAATTCATTCTCACCGCATGAAGGAAGAAGCAATGAAATAATCCAAATCCCATCAATATGTCATTTTTCTTTAACCAAAATTAACAAAGTTTTAAGAAATAGTTTAAGGATTACCCAGTTATATGCAGAATCTTCATGAAAGCACATACCATTGAGATAAGAAACACAGAAAAGTGGTAAACACAAAACTTTACTCCCAAACTTCAGAACCGCATTATATAACCCATTTGTCTAGTACTTATTAATGTTTCCATTTTCTGATTTTGGCCCCCCAAAATAAGATACAGTGCTTTTATGAAAGTCTTACATGTTAATGCCTACATTTAAAACAGGTGAGAAATCAAGAAGCAGTCCTAAAGGATTATTATAGGTGAAGCAGAAAGCTGAATGAATGAATAGCTACTATATTGTTCTGGTTAGTAGTTTGTTTAAAAAGGATGCATGAAACACTTGTGAAATATTAGCATACAACAGGAAAACATAATCAGTTTCTACGTAAGCAAATGGGGACAGGTTTCCTGTAAGTATGACAATTGCAGGGCAAAATAATTTCAGACATTAATAGGTAAAGCCAGACAATTTTTGTTATACAGCAAGATTATTCAAGCTTGCTAGAACAAGTGCACCTGACCCCAAAAGCTGCTTACAGCATTCTAGAAACAGCATATAAAAGGGGTGCATTCGTGACCTACACACAAATCATTAATGAAATGGCAGGACACACATTCAGATTTTGAAGGTATGCAGGGCACAGCAGAAAAAGACTAACATTAGAAACACGAATGTATACACATTATAGTTTACTTTGTGTGCCATTAAAAAGTCCATTTAACTATCACCTATTCCAAATTCTAACCTTGGTTACGATCATTTAGGAGTTTAGACTTATTATCACTACCATACAAAATAGAAACCAAAAAAAAGAAAAAGAGTTTGGGATGATGGACAGATATTTTTAACCAGTCAGGAGCTTTCAGTGACCAGTGAATCTACCAGGGCAGACAAAGTTTGCATTTTTATGTCAAGTATGCCCAATAATAGTTCCTTATTCAACTATCGAAGTGTTTGAGTTCTTAAACTGTAGCTAATGCTTTTTTATGAGATGTTAACTTTTGTTTACCTTCAATGAATGCAATTATATATGTATCTAAATTTATCTTACAAACATCTGATCGGATAGAAATACCCCTGGCAGCATGGTAGAACGTTTGTTCAGCAGGTGACTGGGAGAGAACACTGAACAGTTCACAAGTTTCATGCCTCCTGCCTTCTAGGGTGTCTAGTGAGGAGATCTGATACAACTAGTCACCAAGGGGTCCACGTGCTGCTTTAGTTGCTCGAGATGCTCTAAAATGTTCTTCTTTGTGATGATCCCCAAGACAATCCTGCAACAGATTATTATGCTAATAACTGTGAGAAATTAAATTAAAAGGGTTCTAATAAAATGATAAAATGAAAGAAAATAAAACCACGAAATATATGAATGCTTCTTATGAACTTTAGAAAATTAAAAACAAAAATGATCTAAAATTCCAGGTTTCCTTTGTATATATTCTACTGAATTTCAAAGGTGACACAAGGTTATTTTAAAAATATTGGTGGTTTACTCTTCTTTATAAATTAAAAGTTAAAATTATGAAAGTTCAAAATGAAGATGAATACAAACAACAAAAGAGACTTAATAATGACCCAGCCGTAATATGAGACCCATCCTCAGTGTCCACCCCTTTAAGAAATGATTTCCCAGTCTTTGCCGTGCTTGGATTGACCTCAGCCACAGTGGAAGGCTTCACTGTACTGCCTAGGAGAAGACTTGAGAAATCCCTTGGATTTTACTGCTGGCTGTAATTACAATTAAAGTAGTATGCATGAAATAATTATTGATAACAAAAGTACTTCCTAATTTTCAGGAAGTAAGTATTGCTTTTTAAAATAAACTAATATACTTATGAATATGGGTCAAAATGACTTAAGCATGTTTTCCTATTATTCCTCAGCTAACATATCATTGTTGCATCACATGAAGTTATAGTTATAAATTCTTATGATAAAGATATTTGAAACTCTTATGCTGCTTTTAACTATTAAAACCAAGAGTCTAGTTACTGATTTTAAAATGAAAATTAATGAAATCAACTATAATTGTGACAACATAAACAGAAACATATTTTACTTTTACTTTAAAAGAATTTAAAACTCTCCCCAGAACTCAAGAGGATGAGGCAGGAAGACAACTGAGTTCAAGGGCAGCCTGGGCTACAGTGAGACCCCATCTCTAACATGGAATAGAAGAGATAACAAAGTAGGGGAAAGAAGAACTTTCAATTGTGGAAATCCCCCACAAAATGACTTTAGAATAACTAGGCATTTCCTTGGTGACCTGGTTAAGCCATCTTTGCCATCAAACTCCCCTGAATACTCTTTCTGAAGAATGTCACCAGGGGATTTCAAAGCAGCCTGAATCCACAGATGGGCTCCTTGTGGAGCAGGAATCTGAAATGATGGGGGAGGAAGTAGAGGGGAAGGGAGGAAATCTGGAAGACAGTGATTTCTCTGCTAATGTTTCCTTATTATTTTGTAAAAATAACACACTGATCCTTAAGAATAAAAATAAACTGAAAAGTTCTCAGAGAATGTGAACAACTTTCTTCTTCAAAAACTTCAGAACCTGCATTCTATAAAATAAGCATTCAGGGCTGGCCAAATAGCTCAGCAGATTAAAGGGCCTGCAAGCAGGCACAGGGTCAGGGGTTCAATCCCTGGACCTGCTGTGCTGGCCCCACCGCTCAGGGCATGCTGAGACAGCAACTGAGACTGGGCACTGTGGCGTGCATATATAATCCCAGCTCTTGGGAGGTGATAAACAGGCAGATCACTAGGAGTCCAATCTAGTAGTGAGACCTATAGACCCTTTCCTAAAATACAAAAATAAATAAATAAATAAATAAGCATTCAATCATAGGTGTTATTCTTTGACTAAATGAAGATTCAAAGGCCCAGTGAGATAGCTCAGTGGACTTAGCACCCGCTTAGGCAAGTGCAGGGACCGGGGTTCAATACCAGGCACCACATGCTGCACTGGCCCCACCCCTAAGCACGGTAGGTAGCACACCCCTATAACCCTAGCACTGGGAGGGTGAAAACAGGAGTATCAACTACAACTACAACTCCCAACTGGGCAGTGAGACCCTGTACCAAATACACTAAAATAAGTAAATAAATAAAAATAAATGAGTACTTAAAGAAAAAAAAAGACAACTATTAATTAGCTATCTTATGGTTGGAGTCAGGGAATTTCAAAGTCTTGGTTGGCAATTCATTACATATAATAATATTAGTTTAATTCTTACTCATGCTTTTAAGTATAATTAAGTAGAATGATTAATTTCAGTTAATATTTTATTAGTAAACTCTGCCAAATTACAAGGCATACAATGGAAGTTACAAATGTGTAAACACTGTGGCCAATACACAGACTTATAAAGTAATCGCTAGAGACAGACAGAGGGGGATGTGAGCACAGTGCCCCTAAGAAAGGAGAATAATCACCTAGATCTTCTATTGTTAACGGAGAGGTGATCTGAGAACACCACCACATTCAGTGCTGCTTTACGGATTTTAGGGAGTGGACACAAAATAAATTCAAAGGTGATTCATTTAAGAATGATTTGCTTTTCCTTCTTTGCACTAACAAGTAATGAGTGAGGGGCAGAAGCCCGAGCTTCCCAAAGGATGCTCCACCCAGCTCTGGCTCTACCCACTTCATCCACTTTCAAGTTAAGTCTAGAGAGCTATGTTTCCCATTTCTGGTAGGCTGGCAATTAAATATTAACATTTTACAAATTCTGAGAAGCTCATAGTAAAGAAATAGCTACCGTATTTAATAGCTCCTAAACTTTCATGGTCATCTAAGTTTTTTTAAAATAACTCCTATCCCTAAAAGGCTGAAAAATTCTGCTAAATTAAAATATAACTATGACACATCAACAACTGCATCTTTACAATTTACACATTCCCCTCATCTCTATTCTTTCCTTCCGTGCATTCAGGGTCCTACATCTGTCATGACTTTCCAGAAGACATAATTTCTTTTCTCTGAGTTTACATTACTAAACTTTACATGACAATAAAACATCCTACTTTCTTACATAAGTCAAAGAAAATAAAAGTCCTGAGAGTCACCCCTTGAATGACCTCTTTGCTTTCCATTTTATTTTGTGAGTGACAATAAGGAAATATGATTAAAGCAATTAAATATACTTCCTTAGAGAAAAATCCCCCCCCACAGACTTTTCATACAAACAAGCAGGATCGAGTGAGATTTTAACAGCTACCTCTCTCTACTTTCCAAGTCATTATTTTGTATTTTTCTTGGAACATGTTCCTTTCTAATATCTATGCTACTAAAATCTTGGGAATTAATCAGTAAGAAAAAGTATAAAAATTAGTGAATACAACAGCTTTGCAATCATACTTACCTGTGCCTTAGAGAATTATATTTGTATCTTTTAGTACACAAAAGGACAAACTATGCCAAGCACAAAGAACAACTTGAGAAAACAGCAACTTACAATATCTCACTCAGCTTAGCTTCCAAGTAAGACACAAATTATTAAAAGGAGCCAAAACCCAGCAAAGCTTTCTGAAAACTTTCCTCACTTAAGTAGTACTTCAAGTTTTTAAATAATGAAGTATGAGGCGGAGTGTGGTGGTACACACCTGTAACCCCAGCAGTTGAGAGGCTGAGGCAGGCCAGCCTGAACTGTGCAATGAAACTCTGTCTCAAAGACTAAATAAATAAGTTTGGTACTGTCATTTTAAAAAGTAACCAAGGTAAACAAAAGAAAACAGTAGCAGTAACAATACATGTCTTCTATAATCAGTATCTTTGACAATAATTCTAAACTCCCTAGCCCTATGAGGTGTATCCTTTGATGATGTCAGGTTTCTCAAAAGCTTTTAGTTAGCACAGTGAATAACATTAAATATGGATCTTCTATTGCTTTCTATTCACAGAAATGTATTGTGTTATCTAAATATAATAACTATTATACTTTTATTCTTATTTCAATAGAGCTTGCTGGCCAAAAAAATGTTTCTTACACAAAAAATGTTTAAGAAGCCAAAAAGAAAAGGAGTGTAGTCTGTCCAGTAAATTATAATGTAAAATAGTAGCAGAGACTGAGATTTAAAGTTAGGAGGCTTGTTCAGCAAATTACTAAACCTCTTTGAGCTTTAATCACTATGTGTATAAAGATACACCACCTACTTTGAAGAGATCCTGAAAAATTAAGTGGAAAAACATGAAAGTATTCAATAAGCTGATTACCTTTCTGTTCTTTTCCTCCTTTCTCTAGACAAGATCAGATGTTCTTTTGCATGTTTTGAACAAATTGTTATAAATTAACATTAAAAAAAAAAAAATCCTGCTCTGATTTTCTAAGTGATTACACTACAGTATCTCACCAGCGGTCCTCTCCTCAGATATCAGCAGCCCAGTTATCCACAGTCCTACAGTGGTCTTTGTTTCCTTTCCTAGCCTTTCTGTGACCTGCTTTCACATGAAACAGGTTCTTTAGAATTCCAACAGGCAGCAGGAGTCTAATGGAAAGGGAGAGTGGGTGTGGAAATACGTTCTGGACAGATCTCAGGTCCTAGAAAGGAGGGCAGCAGTGCAGCCAGGCAGGGCTGTGTCTGTCAGCTGCGCACCCTTGCACTGGCCATCTGGGCCCTGCTCATGTCTCTCTCCTGATGGCTTCACTGGGACTTTGTGTGTGAAAGACAGAAAAAATCACCATGTACATTTTTAATACATGAGATTTTGTCATTAGTGTTTATGTACAAGATTTCTGGATGGAAAACACAGACAAGGAGAAACAGCTTTTGTTAAAGGTGATTTTTTAAAGATAATTTATAAATTTCATTTATATGTTCTTCCCTTTATTATATAATAAAATACTAGTTGAAAAAGTAAGTAGCACAATATCTAGAAAGTTACAATTATACGAGGCTTCTATGTGCTAAAATGACTTACTTACAAAAGAAAATACTTACAAAGAGAAAAACAGGTTTTTGTAGTGCTCCGTAAGGTGAGGTCTACCAGCCCTCTAAGAAACAAAATACTCTCTGCTTATGGTATTCAGGCTTTCAGCATCTCTTTTCCAACTCTGACATACACCAATATAAAAAAAATGCTACTTCACGTTCTGGAAGACAGCACGAATCTGCCATCTTTCTCACTTCTGGTAAGTGTGGAACTCAATGGACTGATCAAGTATTCACACCACACTAAGTCCAGACCTCCTACTTGGGAACTGATTCGCATTCTCTCTGCTAAAAAGGGATCCTAAATGCCGGTCAGTGAACAGCCTTCTACAGTGCCACACTTACCCATTGTGGGTGACAAGGCACTGCCTCAGACCCAGCTTACGAAAGATGTCGACCACGATCTCCATTGGGGTGTGGTCTGTCACTGTAAAAGGGCTCATGTCAAGAATGCTCCGCAGCTTCAGGGGCCGAGGACTTTCTGCTGGAAGTGAGGGGGTGTGCTGGGCAAAACACACCCGAGAACTGCCAACAATACCTTCTTGCTTTTTTCTGGCACTTTCTGAAAAAAAAAACAAAAAAACAAAAAAAAGAAGACCAAAAATGTTAAACCAATAGACTTTTTTTTTAGAACAAGCAACTTATTTTTTGGAAAATAAAACAATAAAGGTATTCTATGACTTTTGGCCCCTTGACATTTTCCTGTCTTCTTAACCAAAAACAGGAATTAACTGAGAAGCCATATGGTAATTACTTACATTTAACTGAATCAGAATCTACCGATAACCAATTATCCCCAAGTACATAACATACTCATTTTCTTTCCTGCAACTGAACTATTTTCTAACTTAGGAAAACAAAAAAGCATTATGTGGAACATATAATTTTATAATCTACAAGTTTTATGAGAATAGTTGATCACAGGAATCCATCAGCAAACAGAACCCACTTATGCTGTTACTTATTTTGGACTTTTGGACTAGAGGTGGAAACTAGAGTTTTGTCTTTGATTTGACTCTGTTGTATACTCTGCCCTGGGCATGAACTGGCTGGCTTTTTTTTTTTTTTCCACCCCCCGAGCTGGCTTTCCTTTTTGGTACTAAAGTACTAATTTTCTAGATGAGCCATGAGCATTACAGATGGGCTGCACTGTGACCCTACAGTCAGGCTCACAGTGGAGAGTCTGACTTGGGATGGCTTTATTGGGTAAAGGTTCCTCTGTCTCTTTTCTTCCTTGGCAGTGTGCTCTGTCCAGGGCTTCTGTACTGCCAGCTGTTTCCACTCCTGCTTTGAAAGTGCTACACAAGAAGTATAACAAGATGGAAAAAGTGTAGAAAACAGGAGAAGGAAACTCAAAAAGGGACAAAATGTGCAAATAAAACAAGAGTTTCACTTTTGTCTCTATTGGAGCATTAATCAAAACATATGGTAGTTATATAGGGAAGATAGTGTGAACATAAAATTTGCTACAAAAATATTTAAGCCAAAATAGTGGCATTAGTCCTAGATTCAAAAGCAGGTATTACTGCTCATAAGCAAATACTGGAATGTTTTAACAGTGCTGCAACATATCCAAGCAGTCAGGCACTAAGTAAACTCCTAACTAGTACTTAACAGTAAGTGCTTACTTACTGGGCCATTTAAGCACATGACCATAAATAGTATAAAAAACCCATTAGCAACAAATTACCTTTAGAAAATACTCATTAAATTGCTTTTAGCCAACAGAAAGGAATCAAATCAATGACCTATGCTTGACCACCAAATGGTAGAATGTAAATACTAATCATAAGTACTCTTAATACTAACACAAAAAACTAAAATGATGTGAAGTGTGACATGACACTATACAGTGTGGAGTAGGAGGAA
Organism: Myocastor coypus; assembly: GCA_004027025.1. Taxonomy (NCBI): domain Eukaryota; kingdom Metazoa; phylum Chordata; class Mammalia; order Rodentia; family Myocastoridae; genus Myocastor; species Myocastor coypus. The sequence continues at coordinate 24,126 of PVJA010010524.1, read as the reverse complement.
TGTACGTCTAATTTTTGTATGCAAGTCAAGTCCTTATGAGAAATATATAGCAGTCCAAGTTAGAATACTCTAATACTATAATGGGTTATATAAGTCACTTCTAGCCTCAGGATACAATAACTTATCCAAAGAAACAACGTAAAAAGATACAAAATGATATCAAAAAGCACAAAAGAAATTTTCAGCTAAAAGTAACTTTGGGTATCAATCATTAACACAAGATAACAAAAATTATTTACTGAAAACATACTGAGCGTTTGAACACTTAGTAAGAAAACATTTCCCTATTTAGGTATTCATTGATTGGTGTGGTGCTACGAAGTGAACCCGGTGCCTGTGCTTACTGGACACACGTAATACAACACTGGGCAATGTTCATCCCCAGTACCTAATATGTAATACTAGAAAAAACTGTTAAGCCCACATACTGGAATATTGCCTTGCTACACAGGATGCCAGGAGTGAACATTAGACCTTAAATTTGCCATTTTAAGAATTACGCTGAAAAATTCCTGAGATTTAAAGTGGTCTCACCACAAAGTAAGTATATGAGGTGATATATTAGCTTGATTTAAACACAACCTATGCATACCTAAGAACATGTTATTGTGATTTTTGTCAAAAGTGTCAAATAAGTATGTACACAGTATAGGTTTAACAAACATCATGCACTGAATATTTACTAACTGAATTTTTACTGAGTGATTATAATAGCAGGACTGAACCCAGAAAGTACTAATCATTTCCCAACCCATTTTACAGTTTTATTTAAGAGACAGGGTCTTGCCATGTTGTCCACACTGGCCTCCCATTTGGGATTCTCCTGCCTCCCAAGGAGCTGGGATTATAGATGGCTTAAGGATTTTATGCCACTCATTCACAAGCTTTTAAGATAGGAAAAATAGATTTTCTGATACTGGTCAGACATTAACAACAACAACAACAAAGTCCCAGCACCATTTTTATGACCTTAAATAATCTGAATTTGGGTTTAGTATTCTACAAAATTCTGCCTCTATTCCAAAAAAGGGAATATATCTCATTTGGTATTACAAAAATTTTATTTTATGAGATAGCATGGGAATCTTTTTTGCATGTCAATAAGGTATATACATGTTCTATGTACATATATATAAAATCGGTTCTTTACAAAGATATGTGTTGGCAAATATTTGAGATGTGGTCAAAAAATCCCAATGAACCAGGTGTTCTCACACCCTATAATTCCAGCAATTCTGAGGCTGAGGCAAGATCACAAATCCAAAGTCAGTCTGGACTACACTGTAACACCCTCTCAAAACAACACAGACAGGGATGTCATGACAGGACTCACATTTCCAAGGGCATGTTCTGATGTCACATATACTTAAAGTACCCCTAATTCTCTTTAACCAGCATTATCTTATCACCAATCCCAATATTCTCTCAAGACCGCGACAAAACTTCAAAAAATGTATCTACTGTCAATAGGAATATGTACTATTCTTAACTTTTGCACTTTCTTCTGTGCAAAAGAGTTTTTAGAAACTTTTAAATTTCTATATTAATTCACAAATTCTTTTTCTTTCTCTTTGGCTGGTTATAAAACCTAAAGAATGGGATTTATGTTCTTTCCTGACTACAATGGCAGTAATAATGGCTCAGAAGCTAAAACATCTGAATACAGCCAAGTCCGACAACACACTCTGTCTTCTCTAGCAAGCAATACTCTATTAATCAAGCAAAACCTTTGGAATGATGGGATCACTAATCTCTGAAAATTCTTCCTATTCTGTAGGCTTTTCCTAAGCTGATTAAGACATACTCCTCAGAATCTTTTTTCATCCTTTCTGTATTCCTCCCCTGTAAACTGAGCTTCCAATGTGACTTGAGAAAAACTCCCACCTCCTACACTATCTTGCTCCTCACATGGCACAACAATTCTGTTTCAGTAAGATGTCAAACTCACAAGAATGACCTTTGAGAAAGAGCCAAACATCTGGCTTTCCAGCTCAGAGTCCTATGCAAAAACTGGGGAATAACAGCAATTGAGACTGGGTGTGGTAATGAGTGCCTATAATCCTCTTTTTTTTTTTTTTTTTTTTTTTTTTGGTGGGACTGGGGTGTGTGGGAACTCACAACCTTGGACTTGCCAGACACCACTTGTGCCATGGAGCTATTTCCCTGGCCCCTTTATAATCCCAACTTTTGGAAGACTGTAAACAGGCAGATCCCTACAAGTCTGATCTAGTAGTGAGACCCTGAACATCCTGTAGACCCTTCCCTAAAATGCCCTGAGGAATCTAACCTCTAACACCACAGAGTGTTGAGAGAAGATTCAGATTGTATTAAAAAAGATTAGGTTTTAGCAGCCTTCTCATTGATATCATTGGTTTGAATCCTTGTCATTTAAATTGAAATGAAAAATCATATTTAACAACAACAAAAAAAATACATTGAGGCATAAATTTCTCAGGTAACACAAGACTTTACAGGACATAAATTAGCACCACTAGTTCCTGAAAACCTAACCAATTAAACTTTATTGCTTTCTTTTCTTCCAAAGATCTGTGTGTATGTGTGTGTGTGTGTGTGTGTGTGTGTGTGTGTGTGTGTATTTTTAGAAAGGATACCTATTGCAATTGTCAAGTCTCTTCTGAGGGCAAATCCCACTAATCTCTGAGATTCTTTTGACATTATGACAGGAAAGCCATTGTAGCTGGTTTCATTAATCATGTTTTCTATGTCATCCACAGTCATATTGTCCTGGGTCAAGACAGCTAATGGAGGATCATTCCTTCGAGGCCTCATGACATCAGCAGCCAGGGTAGTATGAGTGAATTCTTCTTTTGCATCCAAGAAAGGGTACCCATTTAAACGGATATGTGCTTCATAGATGCCTTCTCTACCAAAGGCATCTCCAACCCATTTACTGGTCATTACTGCAGCCATAAGAGGAACAATATATTCCAAGCCTCCAGTAAGCTCAAAAACAATGACCACCAGGGAAACAGTCATTCTTGTCACACCACCTGAAAGAAAATAGGCACCGCTGGTCAGAAAGGATTGGATCTTGGCTATAACATTCTAATGCTAAGCAGATGAGTGTGTAAAACTGAAGACAGAACTTAGGGAAATGAATCAGCAAAAACTCTTACTTTCTTAGGACAGTAATTGTTACATCTAACAAGACATAGCTATGTTTTATACCACAGAAAGCTATTCGCCTACTATTTCACAACATGATTATCTTTTTTTTTTTTTATTATCTTTTTAATTTTACAAAATAACAGCTGACCAACTAAAATAATGTTGCTGGTTTGGTTTGTTCTTATAGGAAAGACAAATTCAGATAAAAAATCTGTTATTCATTCTTAAAAAAAATTTAATGTTGCATATCATGTCTAATTTATGACAGTTTACAAATTAAATATATATAAGTAGAGTATTTAATAAAATTCTCTCCTCTACATCTTTTCATAATGAGTAAGACATCTGATGCCCTCTGACTTACATTAACAATGTTAAGTAACTCTTTACCCCCTCAAGAAAATTCATATATTCACTGACACAAATCATCACTTAGCTGACGCTTCCACAACATAAATCTGTTATTGCCTCTGTCCCATATTTCAAATTATGCACACTCAGCCGGGCGTGGTGGCTCACGCCTGTAATCCCAGGACTCGGGAGGCTGAGGCAGGAGGATCGTTGTGAGTTCGAAACCAGCCTGGGCTACAAAAGTGAGCTCAAAGCCAGCTTGAACTGCACAGTGAGACCCTGTCTCAAAAAAAAAAAAAAAAAAAAAAAGAATGAAAAAAAAATTATGCACACTCAGTCTTGTTGTTTGTCTTACTTTTCAACTATAAAAAGACTTTGTGTGACACAATGTCACAGAAAATACAATGCACTTCAAAAACAGAACTCTTTTTTCCTCAAAGATATCTTCATTCCAAGATATCTTTCCTGACCCAACTCCTGACGCCACATCCTCCCTAACAATCTCCATGATCCTTCTTGGCTCATGCTTTTACTTTGTCCTAATAGTTACACTGTTACCTCTCTTTACCTGATTTCCTCTGCAAAACAGCAACAGATGGGTCCTCTGCTCAGATTTGCACTGCTACCAACTTAGTCCACTGAGGACCTTGTGGCTGACTTTGAAAGCCCTTTCCTTTTACATCCTTGGCTCCAGACCCCATTACTTTTAGTCCACTTTATCAGCCATGCTCCCAGGTTAAACTTTCCTAAGTCATACTTGCATCATGCTGTTCCTCTGCTCACAAACTTACTAGGGCTTGCCAGTTCATACTATATTAGGCTTGTATCCTTCCTTCCTATTTTTTTAAACATTAAATTAGAAGGGTAAAGAACTTATAGGTTATATATCCATTCTATGCCAGGCATGTCCTACTTTACAAAGGCATTTAAAATATTTTTAAAACTTAAGCACTTATTTCATTAAGCACTATGTTAATTATCTCATATAATTCTCAAAATAATCATGAGATAGTTATTTCTATTTCACAGACGAGAAAATCAAAAACCAAAAAAGTAAAAAAAAAACTTTCTCAAAGTCATCAAGCTAAATATAAATAAAGCCATGAATCTGCCAAAAATCTGACCAAATGAAATATAAATTAATCTTGATGTAAATTTGGCTTTCTCACTTTTTATAATCTATTTCTTTTTCTTTTTTTTTCTTTTTTGTATTTCTTATGGAAGGGTCTATAGGGTGTTCACTACTAGATTGGACTCCTAGTGATCCATCTGTTTGTAGGCTCCCAAGAGCTGGGGTTACAGACAAGCACCACCATGCCCAGTCTCAATTGTCCTCTCAGTGCACTCCGGGGGCAGGGCCAGCAAGGAAGGCCCAGGGATCAAACCCCTGGCCCCTGTGCCTGCTTGTAGGTGCTTTAATCCACTGAGCTATTTGGCCAGCCCTTATAATCTATTTCTTAGATTATAACGATACTTCAACTTAGTTTTGCAAAATGTACTCTATACTTAATATAATCAGCTTCTTCAAAGTCCCATGAATTAAGTTAACTGCAATCCCAATTCCCTTCTCTTCACAATATAATCTTCAACAAAGCCTTCCTTTCTCTAAAATCTACTAATCTTTCAAAATAAAGCTCAGGCTGAAGTCCATCCCCAGAAATGCCTCATAGAGTAACTGTAGTTTTGCTTTACTTACAAGACTTCTGATTAGGTCTTTGTGAAGGAACTGTAAGACAAGTACTAAAAGTATTAATGATCTAGTAAGTCTTTAATGCCTTATGTACTGCAGTGTCCCACAGATATGCATGCTAAACGCAACAGCACAGGAACAAATATGATTTGAATTCTTTAATGTTAGAGATGGTATTAGAAATTGGGAACCAATGACCCTAAAGTGAAGATTCCACGTGGGAGATTTTGCTGCTGTCATCAATATGTCCATAATTCAAGCTGAAACAAAATGAGCCTCAATATCACTGGGCGTGGTGGTGCACACCTACACTCCCAGCACTTGGGAGGCTGAGGCAGGAGGATCTGTGTGAATTTGAGACCAGCCTGGGCTACAAAAGTGAGGTCAAAGCCAGCCTGAACTGCATAATGAGACCCTGTCTCAAAAAAACAAACAAACAAACAAAAAAAAGAGCCTCAGTGAAAGAACTGCGGGTTGACAGGACAATTGCTGATTAGCATCAGTTCTTTTAAAAGAGGCTATATTAATGATGAACCTTGATTCAAGCTTTAGAAGAATGTACATGACTATGATGGGCAATGAAAGGATAATCTGTAGCTTAAAAGTAAGCATAAAAGTAGAAGTCATGTTCTATCACTCTTGAACTGCTTCAACTTTTTTTTAACCTGGAATTAAACTCAGGACCTTGCACGTGCCAGGCAGGTGCTGTGCCACTGAGTCATATCACCAGCCCTATAATAGTTCAGCTTTTGTCTAGATTCCTACAGCAGATACTTTGGGCACTATGTGTAGTTATCATACATTGCTCACTATTATTTTCTCAGTGTTAGTCCTATCTCTCCAAACCTGACTTGAGGCAAGGCCCATGTTTTATACCTATTTGAAGCACTGACTGTACCTAGCATAGTGCTAAAAAGAAAATGGACATGAAATACTTAGTGAAAATGATTCTGCTCTACACTTTCATTTGGTATTATACTAACATCAATAATTACATCATTTTGACTCACTGTACTGAAATAGTCAAAACACCAAATATACTTAAATAGCATAACCAAAGTTTAGCTAATATTTTAAATATAAAATGAAATAATTATTTTCTGTGCCAAAGAAAATGATAAACTCTTAAGTGCTTAAGCAGATGTTTTGCTTTTCTTTTCACTAAACTGAAGTTACCATTTCTTTGCTACAAATACACAGTAAGTAGTAGAGCACTAATAAATAAATCTTTTTTCTATAGCTAATAGTAAATTAATGCAGAGCTGTAAATACCATTGTGAAGCTTTGTTACAACACTCACTATAGAACTTTATAATCTTAATTGTTATAAATAACCCAAAATCTTCAACAATGAAGAAAAAAATAAACTCTAGGAAAAGATTCAAATTAAGCTTCTGTTGTGTTGTGATGGTCTCTGTCATGAAGTAATTTTGTAAATTATAAGTAGGCTTACTACCATAACATTTGTACAATAATAAGCAAAATGAAAACCAGTATATGATGTAAATTAACACAGCACTGCTCTTTTTTTCTGTTGATGTATTCTCTCCCTCCATCCTGGCCTTCCTTCCAGCAACTTTCCCACAAATTAATCACAAGTTATTTTTCCCTGAGACTTACAAACATCTACACACAAGCAGACACAGTGATGTTACCTAAGCATGCAGCAGCACCAACCATGGCATAAAGGCCAGGTGTAATGCAGTCAGCCCCGACCTCACACCACTCTTTAAAGATAAACCAGTCATGGTGATAGTAGGCAAGCTGTTCCACTGCAATCCCCACGATCCTTCCTGCAATCGCTCCAATGGCCATGCTGGGGATGAACAAGCCAGAGGGAACCTGTAACAGTAATCAAACTCTTAGGCAGAGACCCTCTAATTATATGTTCAAAACCTCCAGCCTATGAGTCTAACACTTTTGATTCTTTTCGTATTTTATCTATATAGCAAAATCTAGTACAAATATGATGAAATTTTATTAACAGTACATTAGTAATTCTATGAATTCAGTTACACAGTAACAAGGCACATTTTCTAAGACAGAAAAACTCCTTCAGTGATGACCTCTCTTATTTCAGGGACTCATTCATTTCTTTCTTTCTTTCTTTTTTTTTTTTTTTAAGACTAGAACTAACAAAATTTTTATTAGTCCATGGTGAAATGAGGACAAAAAGGATAATATGAAGTAATTTTGATAAAATTAAGTCAATTCAGGTTAATGCACTATACTAAAATCCAAGTTTATGTCCACCAACATATTAACAAATGACAGAACTATCAGATTCTATTCCTAAATGCATAATGTAAGGTAGGTAGTCCTAATCAGAGTTCCCCAATGTTTGGGTAGAATATATATACAAATCAACTTGAAAGACAAAAATATTTATTGATTTGAATTTAAACAGGATAACAGGAATAGTAAATGGATTAGGCAAAATTATTTAAGACTACTGAAAAACTAAAGCACAAGCTGAGCATAAACTGAACTTCAAATACACTGGGGATCTTAAGGGGATACGATACAAGGAATGAAAACACAATCTCTTAACAATGATGATTTTTCAGCCACAGCCTGGGACTTCATAAAGTGGTAGCGACTGCCTCTGGCTTATTTACCTCCTGTTGGTGTTACTCAACTGCCATTACCTCAGTGTTATACTAGTTTCTGTTAGTGAGAAAGTTGGGACTGAACAAAAAAAAAACTTAGTGCAATTTTAAGAGCTTCTTCAACTTGTTTTTCTCTCTTTTTTTTTTTTTTGTGGGACCGGGGTTCAAACTCACAACCTTGCACTTGCCCAGCAGGCACTTGTGCAATGGAGCTATCTCCCCAGCCCCTCAACTTGCTTTTCTAAAGAACTATAGACGTAATATTGTAAGTAGCAAGTATATATATGCTTCCACATATGTATCATTGACAGTCAGTCACATAAGCGATGAGAGAGTTACTGACAAATCACTGATCAATGAACATTATTCTCACTTTTTAAGTCTGAGAGAAGCAACAGCCCGGGGCAAAAGACCTTGACTCCTTAATGAAAATGCAGCCCTTGTAATGTGTGTCCATCACAGCTAAAACCCTATAGTAGAATAGCAGGCGAGTTCCTTGAAGATATCTATATCCTAATTCCCAGAACCTGTAAATATATTTTGTTACATGGCAAGGAGGAGGTAAAGTCAAAGATGTTTAATCAACTGACCTTAAAATATGATATTATTCTTATGTAAGTAGGCCAAAAGTAACCATACCAGGCTTGCTTTGTGGCTTTTAGTTATTTTATGCAAGAGGGATTTAGAAGAGTTAGGATCAGAGTGATAAGAAACAGACTTGATCAGCCACTGTTGGCTTTGAAGACTCAAGGCAGCTTCTAAAAACTTAAAAAAGCAAAACCCAGACCCTCCAATAGCCTTCAAAATGCCACAAATACAGACCTACTGACTTCAGAATTGTAAGACTGAATTTATATGGTTTTAAGGCACAGAGTATAGCAATTTATCACAGCAACAATGGAAAACTAACAGGAGTGGTCTTAAAACAATCATGATCCAGCACTTGGGAGGCTGAGGCAAGAAGATTTCCATGAATATGTTTTAAAAATTTTTTAAAAAAAATTATGAATTCTCTGACACTCTTCTAAGCACATGTCCCTCTGCCTAAACCTAGGTGGATCTGTGTCACTGGTTATGTGAACAACACAAATTGACATCTGTGACTTCAGCTATTTCGCAAATATTCCTTTTGGGACACTTGCTTTTGGAGCCTTATGCTACTGTGTATGAAATCCAACTGCTCTGAGGCTACCATGCTGGAGAAAAACAGACAGAGGGTCAGAAGCATCCCAGGAACCCCAAAATTTGGCTTCAACTGTCTGAATCTTCTTAGCCCTATTGCACAAAATATGAATGAAAAAGTCTTTAAGATGACCAGGCCTAGCCATGTCTGTTAACACCTGTATAAGAGACCGCTAAACTTATGACTACGGTTGCCCCCAAGCCTCATGTATGCACAGGTGAGGCTTCTTGGAGGAGACTGAATCATGGGTGAGTGAAACTGGACTAGTCCACTGGTGGGTTTACAGCTCAGTGGGAGGCTGGGAGCTGAAGCCTGATGGGAACAGCTGGGTCACCAGAAGTACAGCCTGTGGAGTACGGCCTGCAAGGAGGGAGCGTTCCTGCCTCCTTGAGCCCTCTCTGCCTCCATCCTGCCCTGTGACAAACTGTTTCTCCTGTGCCATCCCACCTTGCCCTGAGGCTCAGTGAATACAGATGGACACCTGTACAACTGTAATCAAAACTAAACTTGTTTTCCTTTAAATTATGGATGTTGGACTATTTTGTCCCAGCAATGAAAAAGTAATAAAGATAGAAGCCACAAGCAAAAATGTCCACCTACATTCTTCCCAAGGGGTTAATCCAGAATCAGAAACAAAGTAGCCATTTTATGCTGCTAAGTTTTGGGTGATTTGTTACATATCAACAAGTAACACTCAACCATCTAAACTCAAAATATGAGTGCTCTTTCAGCTTTTCATTTATTAAACAGTTACCTTTATATAAGAATTTCATGTGTTATTCCACATACAAAGTTTCAATATGCCATGATGTTACTACAACCATGTGATGTCAGCAAAACTTACCTTGATGCCAAAAGTGAACACTGTCATTATGATTTTAAATATGAGTGCTAAGCATAATTGCCATATAGCTGAATACACTCCAACGCCCGCTGGACGATCAGGAATATCATCAACAATTTTACTCGCATTCATGTCATTTCTGTAGTCACAAAGAGAAGAGGATTCCAGGGGACCACAGTCTGTAAAAAGCTCTTTAATCAGCTCACTGGTGTTGAGCCGAGTATATGGATTAGGGAAGGCTATCACAGCAGTAATGGCTGCAACAATAATGACTTCAAGAACAGGATACTTTCCAAATTTGGTGGATTTGCGTCGACGACACCAGGCAATATTTGCCCTAATAAAAAAAGCTCCCCAAAGCCCTCCAAATACCCCAAGGAGAATAAAAGGAAACAGTTCAAAAAGGTACCATGGTGTATGATACTCCACATAAAAAAGGACCAGACGGCTATTCCCAAATGGATTGATGGATCTCAAAACAAAAGCAGCCACTAAAGCAGCAAAAAATGATCTCCATAAAGTTTTTAGAGGAAAATAATAGCTAACCTACAAAAGAAGAGGAAAATTAAAATAAATGCTCTCATCTTATAAGGTGGTTCTGATATAACTTGAATGTTAAGTAAGTCTTTAAAATTTTACTCAGGCTAGCATTAAATTTTGGTTTAGTTAGAATTTATACATCTTACTTTAATAAAAGATGATATCCTATTATCTTAACAGGCACATCATTACAAACTCACAATAACTGATAATAAATTTCTAATCATTTAGAACACCTAATATTGTTTTCTCTTTACTTTCTTTTTGTACTGGAAACCAAACTTAGGACCTTGACTTTGTCAGGCAGGTGCTATGCCACTTAAGTTATATATATCCTTGGTCCCACTGTTTTGTTTTCAAAAGGAGTTTCATACCCCAAATTTCAGTCATGATGATTAAAAATAAATGTATAATCTATAATGCATGTTAGCACATAAAGATTTGCCTCCTCTACATTAAAAAAAAAAAAAAACTAGAAGATTAAAGTAAATTTAAAAACAATCCCAGTCATATTTTTGTGTAATAATATAAAAAGAAGATTTTAGGTACCAACAAGAAAACAAAATCAAAATATCCTACTAGTAACTCTTTAGAACAAGAAAAATCTTCAAAGCTAATTTAAAAATTAGCTTACAACTGCAAAATACAGACAATAATTTCAAAAACAGGAATAACCTGTTTTAAAAATCAAATTAAATTCACATTCTTACTTTTATTTAAACCAAGTTCAACTTTAATCATCAATATTTATACACTAACATAATGAAGAAAATGTAACATGTACTACATGTGTTAACATGTATATTACTTTTTATGTAAGAACAGTCAAAAAATTTCTAAAAATAAATTTGGAAGCTTCAAAAAAAAAAAACTGCACCTGTGACATCAACTATAAAACCTAAACATACACTAAAATCTCTCTCTCATGGTAATTCTATATATATTTTTTTTTCTTTTTTTTTGGGGTGGAACTGGGGGTTGAACTCAGGCCCTTGCACTTGCCAGGCAAGTGCCTAATCTACTGAGCTATCTCCCCAGCCTATATAATCTTAATTGTTGCACTTCTATACCTACCTCCTCCAGGCTAAAGAGAACTCCTCCAATCGGTGCCCCAAAAGCCACAGAAACACCTGCAGCTGAGGCAGCGGATAGCACCTAGAAAGTAGATGTGGATTATTTCCTATTCTCTTAAAAACTCAGATATCTGCAATAAAGACTCATACAAATTTTATTTTTCCAAATGCCTTTTCTAAATTTAACGTACATGCACCCCTTTCCCAAAGGGAAAATATTCATTTCTTCTGAAAGTGAAGTATTTTTTTCTCTTCTGCTTTAATTGAAAGCTCATTTACACATTCACTATTCAGTCAAAATATCTGTGCCATATATGCTAATGTATGAGTATGTTGTAAAGAAGAAAAAGTACTGTGGACAGATAACTTCCACTCTGTGTTTGTGCAGTCAAGAGGAGAGATAGAACTGAGATACGGAGGGAAGGAGACAGACTGACTTATTTATAAATAAATCATTTCTTTAGATTTTAGAGCTAACTGCTTCTCCATTAATATTAAGTCCTGAATAATTATTCTAAGTCCTAACAATACATTGAGCCTATTAACAATTTCTCTACATTTTTACTAAACCCTCAGTTTAAAAGTCTACTAGAAGATCTCACGCTGGCCCATAAAAATGGTAAAGGAAATTGCCTTAAAACAGCTGAATAAAGACATTATATTGTTTAAAGTGAATTTCTTTATTTAAGCTTCAGGAAGTCCTACAGGCCTCCAGCACTTTCTAAAGTGCTTTGAAAGCTTTTTACACATAGTGTGCCAGCTCCACTGGCACTGGATATTACAGCCAGGAGGAAATCCAGCAATTAAATTTCAATCCCTGGAGATATACTAATGCTGAAAAGAAAGAGTAACAACAATGCTATGTTTAGAAAACACTTCAGAAGAGGAAACATGTATGGCAAAGTGAAAACAAATACAGATCTTGTGAAGTTTAAACAAATTCCAGCAGACATGAGCTAATCTACCTAATGTAGTCTTGTAGTCTCAACTCCTGCACAGGGCTAAATCAGCAGCACCGCGCATGAACTGTAAAAAGATGTAATTTAGGAAAGGGAAAAACAAACTAGTTTTAAATTTTAATCTGAATACAGATTTTATCCAAAAAGGAGAGCAAAATATAATCTTTACATAATGAAATACCTCAATGTCAATAAGTCTATATAACAGATACTTTTCTAGCACATAAACTATAAAAACACTTACCTCCCTTTTTTTAGCTTCATTTGTGCTATACTTTGGAAAGAGGTAGGAAAAGATATTTCCACAGCAACAAGCAACATGAACCAGGGGACCTTCTTTTCCTAAGCTCAAACCTGATGCCACAGCGAGTACTAAAGTAATGGTTTTAATCATTAAAGTCCATTTTCCCAAGTAACCTCTGATGATGAATCCACTCAAAATAGTTTTAATCTACAAAAGAAATGATTATGGAAGCTCAATTTTCTTTTAAGACACTTGAAAATTTAAACTACAACATCATCTTGTTTTACTCACAAAATAACCTTACAAATTGTGATACAGTAATTCAGTGATCTTTTCAAATAAGTTTTAAAAATTATTTTACTATGCTAAATATAATAAGATATGAGTTTCTAATTCTCAAGCAAGGACAGAAGGCAACGTTATCTTATTAACAAATAAAAATAACAGGCTATGTTAAATAATTAAATACAGATTTAATTATAAGGACTATACAGTAATTATGTAATCAAGAAAAGACAAATTTGAATTATTTCCACTGTAGAAATATGCACAACATATTTAGATTCATTTTAGACACACTGTCAAAAATAAAGTTCTCAGAGAACCTTATTGTATGTGGAACACTTATGTTCACATCAAGAAAGATTAATAGCAATGGCATAGAACATGTGCATGATTGTTCCTTACTAAAGAATTCACAAATAGTATTCACAACTATAATTTAGTTAAAAAAACAAATTCTTTAGGAAAACCTTGATACAGAAAAGTACAAAAGGCAAAGAACTGGGTCCAAGTCTAATATTCCTTCCAATTACTATTGATGAACAATAAAGCGTGAAAGTTTGTTTTATTGACCTTTTGTGATCCAGCATTTTTCTCAAAGTCTTCTACTTTTAGACTATTTACAAATGAACCTCTAATCAAAAAAAAGTTACAAAGAGATAATTATGTGTTCATACCAGGGTCACACAAGCTTATATATCACATGGTTTCTCTGATGAAAATCCTAAAGCATAAATAAGGAACACAATAAAAATAGTATATAGTTTTTTCTCAAATGTGAAGGGGTTCAAAAAATGGAGAGGAGGGGAAGAAAAAAACGCTTTAAAAAAGATGTGTTATGTGCTTCCCTCTCTGATATATTATTATTATTATCATTATTATTATTATTATTATTATTATTATTATTTGGGGGTGGCGTATCAGGAACTTGCACTCACCAGGCAAGCACAGTGCCACTGAGCTATATCCCCAACCTGAGAAATGTAGAAAGTATATACTACAAATACGTACTAAAATGAATAAATATAAAAGCAACCAAATACTCAGGGTAGTACAATAAAACATCAACTAATCCTTTAAAGAACTTGAAGCCTTAACATATTTTCTATGTTCTTTATGCTTAACCAAACTTTCTTTTAACTTGCCTTGTCACATGCTAAGTTGTGCGAAGAAAACAAAATTTTCTAGTAAATGACATGATTATAAGAAAAAAAATTTTCAATGTCTACATTCAGCTTATACTTTTGAGATTTTATTTTTCATATCACAAAATAAATTACTTTCCAAAAAGTGTCCTTCTCCCTAAATGCAAAGAACACCACAACAACTGCTGTTTAATGATACAAGACTTACCTCAGGAATTCCAGAGCCACAGGCATATGGGGCAAAAACCTTTACCAGGGAAACTGCAAGGAAGGCAAAACTCAAGGCCCAGAAAATGTACATTATATAATTCATGATATAAGAACCAGGTCCCTAAAAAGCAAAAACAGTTCCAGAAGATGAACTTAATTTACAGTCTACTTGTAATCCAAGAGCTTGACACACGAGAGACTTAAGTTAATAATAAAAATTTTTTGTTTTTCAGACAGTCTGGCTATTTTGTCTAGGATAGCATTAACTCTTGGGCTCAAATATTCTTCTTAAAGTCTGGTTAACAAGATTTATTATCTCATTAAAAAAAAAAAAAAAACCTTTCTGGGAACAGCTGGTGGAAACATAATTAGATAGAAAACTCAAATTTCATTCTGCTGCAGTTCTTCTGAGAAGTACATTGATTTTAGCCAAGTCAGGTGCAAGTCAGCCTAATCCACATCTCACTAGCAAAAATCTTCTTAGCTCAAAAGTTCAGCTATAACAAAATTTTACATATATCCATATTGAATAGATAGATGCTAATCTTAGGATGTTCTTCCTAACAGAACACCTTTTAAGTGTTATAAAAACCTCTTAATTTCTTCAGGTAAGAAGAAAGACGAACTTTTAAACTTATACTTTCACAATTCATATTTTCTAATCTTAGTTATATAATATGTCAAACTTTTTTCCTTTTTTACAGTACTGATAAATAAACCCAGGACCTTTGCCCTGAGCTACAACCCTAGCCCCCTTTTTTTTTTTTTCTTTTTTTGAGACAGGGTCTCACTGTGCAGTTCAGGCTGGCCTTGAGCTCAGTTTTGTAGCCCAGGCTGGTCTTGAACTCACACTGATCCTACAGGCATGCACCACCACGCCAGCTAACCCTAGCCCTTTTAAAATTCTTTTATTTTAGACAAGTGTGGTGGTATACACCTGTAATTCTAGCACTCTGGAGCCTGAGGCAGGATATCTGTGAGTTCCAGATCAGTCTGTGCTATACAGCAAGACCTGTCTCAAAAGTGAGTAAACAAATAAATAAAATTCTTTGAAACAGAATCTCACTGTATCCCACGCTGTGCTAAGACTTGCAGTCCTCCTGCATCTGCCTCACAGAATGCTGAAATTACAGAAGTGTGCCACCATGGGTGTTAAACTGCTTTAGTAATGTTCTATTACTGTGATGGTTATCACTTTTTTTCTACCACATGTCAAGTAAATTTGTATCATGACCTAGATAACTCATACTTATCCTATAACTAAATGGATGAGGGACATTTCTGTACCAATGATAATTCATTTTGAGCAAGACTTACCTCGGCTTGACCTATAATTAATTCTGCCCATGTTTTCCACTGTGGACATTTATCCCTCTCTTCAAATGTTGTTTCATTAGATCTCCAACAACACTGTTCATGGTTATACCATAACGCACTAAGGCAGATGCCTTCCTTTAAGTCAGTCATCCAATCAGCAGCAATATCTATTAATCCAGCCAATGCTCCTATAAAATGTTGGAGATTTAAAAAAAAAAAAAAAAAAAGTCCATTTTCTGGAAGCTGTAAACTTTCTAGATAAGAGGTTAATGGCAGAGAGGTTCACTTAGGGACTAAAATTTTGCCTTTACATGTAGATTACTTCTTTAAAAAGTGGTTATTCTTTAAAATTCTTATTCTTTGTTTAGAATTAAAACTCAATCACATTATTCAAACTAATAACTCTGGACACTTTAAAAAGGGTTTTCTTAAAAGATACTGAAACACCTTCAAAAGATAGCTACATGGCAGGTAGTTCAGTGTGTGTGTGTGTGTGTGTGTGTGTGTGTGTGTAATGTGTACGGGGGATCAAACTCAGGACCTTGTACTTGCAAGGCAGGCGCTTATGTCACTGAGCTATCTCCCTGGCCCTAACAGCAAAATGATGGTAATCTTATTCAAAGTTAATGTCCATTACAATTAGTAAAACTCATCTCAATCATGAAAATGAGTTTTAAAATAGTTCTCTTAATGGAAAATTACATGCTTCAAGATTACTTTTTTGAAAGAAGACCAAAAATATACAAGTTTCTGGTCAACTCTAGGCAATTCTTATAAAAAAAAAAAAGAATAATGGGATACATACAGAGGCCATAAAATTTGTGTAGGTAAACTGTAGTTCTTAATATTTCTCTCCGTCCTCCACAAAATTCTTACTTTGCATATTTTCTGGACATAATTTTCATGATGGAAATTGAAAGTGAATGAAATAGCCCATATTTGCTTCCAGCTCCACAACTATTATTTGTTAAAATGTCACAAGAACAAATTTTGGGGCCATTCTAAACAACACAGCAATCAAAGGGGCAGTCTCTGAGCTGGACAACTGGAATTCACAGCCTGACTGAGCCACCTCTGGGCTGTACGTCCTCAACCAATTACTTACTGTTCTCATGCTTCAGTCCCCTCATCTGTACACTGGTTTTTAAGGATAGTATACAGCCTGTTATGAGTTGGCATAGAGTGGAAACATATGGAAGGCCTTTGGAACACTGCCTGACACGTAGGAAGCACTCAGTAAGTATCAGCTATTAATTAAAAGATGCTTTATTGATTGTCTTGTCCCAAGTCACATATTTTAGAGATGAAAACAGAGCCCAAAAGGTCAGCCAAGCTAGTTACACACATAACATGACAGAGCCAAACACTGGACTCAGAAGCTTGCTCCCTGTCTTTTATTTAAGATCTTTTGAAGGAAAGAAACAAAAAAAATCCAACCACCTGGGAAAAAAGTAAAGGAAGTAAGGGTAGAACTACATTAAAAAATAATAATAAAAAAAATTGCTTTATAACTTTTCTTTACCTGATGCCAGTCCTGTTAGTGTTACTACGAGCCATCCTGACCATGCATCATACAAACTTTTTGTCATTTCCCATGCTGATTCTTTCTTTTTGCTGTTGATCTGAAATGAGAAAAATTTCTGCTTTATTTTTGAAACTATGAAGAGAAGCCATTTTTTCTTCACTATCATACTTACAATTATGTCTTCTGACCTAAGTAGCAGAAAAGGTGAGTTTCAGGCAAAATTACTGTTTCAGAGAGTGGTTATACCTACAAGCTAGATATTAACTTCACTCAAAGCCTTGTAATTTTAATTAGAACCCCAGGATCTGAGAGCAGGGAGCCTATACAGTATGTAAAAGTCTTACCTAGATTGTTTTAAATTTAATAAAATTCAAATCTTAATTTATTTGTCTTTTATATTAGTGGAAGGTACTACTGTACCATGACAGCAATGCCTATCATTACCTGCTCCTGGTAATTCAGTGAATTATCTTTAAAGGATCACATCAAAATAAACAAGTAAATAAATAAATAAAAGATCACATCAGTAAGTAACAATAAATTCCCATAAATATAATACTGTATAAATTATATGGACAAAGAGCTCCCAAAACTTGTGAGCCTGCAAATACAGAGGGGAAAGCAGCAATCCCCATAGTAAGATACAGAGGGTCTTTCATCACCTGTAAGGTAGAATATCACATAGGGGAGCTAGGAAATTAAGAAGACAAATCTTGTCTTTCTTAGGTTGAATACATTTCTAAACCTACCCCTAAGTAATCTGAACCTCTTCTGTCCTACCAGGATTGCTGCTTTACGGTGCTATACTCTCCTAAGACTTCACTACTCAACTGTACTAGAATATCAGGGCCACAGTTGAAATTCAATGCCTGGTCTACTTTAAGCATATGGTCCCTATAAAACTAGAAGCCCCCATTAAAAAGAAACATAAAGTTCTAAGTTGAACAGAGCAACTGTATTTCTATACTATAAGCATTCAAGTATAGATATTATTTTTAGAATTGGTGATAGGTCATTTCCTTTAAAAACAACCAGTACATTCCATGTTGTTTTTTTCTCAATTAAAGTAACTATAATGTTACTTATATCATCTGTAGGCTGAGTCACTGCTGGTCTCTTTATGCCACTGCCCACACATTAACACAGTGACCCCAACTCCTGACAGTGCTACCAAAAACATTCTATGTGTGCAAGTGTCCACATATCACTACTGCTAGCAAAATCAAGAAGTCATCTAAATATCAACATCAGTATTGGTGAAATATTAATAAACTAACACATCAAAAAAATGAAAAGTTCTATAGTAATTAAGAAGAAACTTATCCATACTGTTATGATGGATAAATGCTAAGTGGCTAGAAGCTTGCAAATTAAGAGACATAAGAATGTAAAAACAAATGCTTCTATTGGCCAAAGACATAAACATTAAAATTAGAAATATATTTATAGGAGAGAAAGGTATCAGATTAAAATAAAGATAAAAGTGACTTTTTTAAAAAACATACCTGTGAAAATAGTTTACATGATTACAAAAAATAAAATAAGGGCCAGTGAGATAGCTCAGAGGTTTAAAGCACCTCCTTAGGCATGCTTAAGCAAGCCCAGGGGACCATGGTTTGATCCCCAACACCAAATGCCATGCAAGCCCCACCCTCAGGGTGGGCTGAGTCAGCAAAAAAAAAATCAGAATTAAGCTAAAAGTACAATCATCAATACCAAAGTATTCAAACAATTGAATCAAAAGTACATTTTATGTTACCAGTAACACAGAAAGGAACTATTTATTGTAAAGTATATTTAACACAACAAAAAGTAGTATAGAAAATGGAAACTTAAAATTTTCAGGAAGCAGATTATTGATGATAGTTTTGGTGCTACTAAATTGACACTGTTGTGTAGATCTGTTTCATAGTAAATTAATTATTTTTATAAAGTTTAGATTTTCGGCATAGCTTAAAGGAGATACAAGATTTGAGAACTAGAAATCAAACCCGGTAACAATGAATTTATATTAGAATGATATAAATATAGAATTCTAGAACTAATGGCTAACCAGGGTAAGAAATCAACCTGCTGATGCCCTGATAGAAAGAACTCCCTGGAGAAATGGCTGATTCCAGGCTTGCTGCTGGAAATGTTTAAGTTTCATGGTGTTTTCTCAGAAAAACCTCAAACCTAAGGACATGACAGAAGACAAAAACACAAACTTAAATGCACTCCAGTCAAAAGTGGTCCAACATGGGCTTCATCAAGAGAAACAACTAATTATAAAGACACTCCCAATAGCTGGTGAGAGGAAGGTTCTCTTAATAGGATTCAAAGTAGCAGATAAAAAATGAAGGATTATTAGATTATCTTAGGTTTACCTTGTAAAATAATAAAACAGTATAAATCGGAGTCTTTTGTCAATATATGGAAGAAACTACAGAATATACTTTTAAGTGAAATAAATAAGATCTGCATCTGCGAACATTGTATTATCTTAGTGTGAAAACCTGAAAGACAAAAATGGAATCTGAAGGGTACATAGCTACTGGGAAAAGGGAATGAACTTATTCAAAAAGGAAACAGTTACTGAGTAGAGGAGAAAGATTGGAGAGGGAATGGGAGAAAGGGATGTATCTATGTATGTAAGCAGGATGATTTGCACAACTGTACTGTGCATTTCTGCTGGTGTATGAAAGTAGCAGATAATACTTAATTTGTTTTGTCTCCTTTTGTTAACTGGTTGTACTTTTTCTCTTAATTTCTTACTTAGTTACTTTTACTCATTGCTGAGACAAATACCCAACACTCAAAACGAAGGAAAGAAAGGTTTATTTATATTTAGCTCACAGTTACTGGAGGTTTCAGTCCATACTCGGCTGGCTCCAAAGCAGAGAGGCACATGGCAGAGAACAAAAGTTCATGGTGGCAGAACAGCGACAATGGAGACAGAGGCAATGGAACAACCAGGGGAGCAGACAGCAACCAACCAATCAGGGCAGCAGAGCAACAGCTTAAGTCTGTCTTTCTGTCTCTCTTTATATTACATTCAGGCTCTCCACCTCAGCCTATCCGCCTTAGGCTACACCCATAATCCCAAAAGTACTTAGACCCATAATCCCATCATTACTAAAACACATGATCCCAGAGATCATGAATCAAGTCTCAAACTCTAGAAGTCCCTGCCCCATGATTGCATAAGGCTTTGGGGGGACAACTAGACATAAACCATAACACTTACATACTTCCTTCTTTTTTTGTTCTTCTAATTTTACATGCATATATCTGGTTAATATGAATAACTGGTTGGAAGACAACACTGTATTACAACAAATACTGTGAAATTCATATTACTTTGTTAAGTGAAATTCTGTATCATTTGTAATTTTTTCTGTTTTAATTCTAATTTGTACTCTTTTTAATCTGGGACAGGAAGGCTTCCAATACACTACAACAAAAGGGCCTATGATTCAAGTGGATACACACATATATATGGATAAATATTTATAATAAATATATACATTAGTAGAAATGAAAGTTTTAATTTAATATATTTTTAACAATAGCAAGAATATTAATTTATGGTTTTCTAGCTTTTAAAAAATGTTCACTAAAGCATGGATCAAAAATAGAAAAATGTTAGTTAGGACACATACTGACTATTTCATGTATCGCCATATTATTTGAAATGTTTTCAAGGCCTACAAACTATTCACATAATCAGAAGGAAAATGTTTGTTTTGATTCTTTTTAATCTCCATTTTCTCTGAAACTTTGTGAACATGGAATATTTGGTACTATTTGGTTACCACCTTTAAGAGCACATTTAAAACCCAATGTTTTAAATATTATTTAAATAATATTATTTATGATATTATTGATATCCAAATATTATTCATGATTCAGGACATTTATTTTTAAGTGCAACCATATTTATTTAATAATCATGTAAGGCAAGATTTATAGCATGTCTGTCCAGCAAACATGAGGCTGTGAGTTTAATTCCTTGTAGTAAAAATGGATTGATACAGCATTGCCCTTAACAAAGTAATACAAATTTCCCAGTATTCGTTGTAATACATAGTGTTGTCTTCCAACCAGTTATTCATATTATCAGATATATGCATGTAAAATTGGAAGAAAAAAAAAAAGAAGTATGTAAGAAATTAAGAGAAAAAGTACAACCAACTGACAAAAGGAGACAAAACAAATTAAGTATTATGTGCTCTTTTCCATACACCAGCAGAAATGTATAGTACAGTTGTACAAATCTGCTTACAAACAAGAAAATCCTTTTGGATTACAACAGTGGTGGTCAAAATGTAACCCACTAAGACCCAAGAGCAGTGATGGTGAACTTGTCGTGTGCACACCACAGAAGTTCTTTAAGGGTCTCCAATACCTTTTTAAAGTTTAAAGGGAATCTGAGGCCAAAAAGTTTAAAAGTTTAACAATCACTGAATTAGAATGCTGACACAATGTATTTTTTTCAGTTATGCCCCCAAACTAAGTTTCATCTAATGGATGTCAGAAGGTATGTTTTTATAAATAAACTAATCCCAATTCAGACTTTATGCATGTGAATGTAATTCCAATTTCAGATGCCACACATACGCATACCCTAACATGGAAACTTATAAGTAATTTGTATAAAGTTATATTCATTTATAATTAAATTTCAGGACAACCTTTAAGCCTTTGACAGTTTGGAATTTTTTTCTTCAAGAGCTATTTCTCTTCTTAAAAAATTGTATTCTGAACTACACTATACTAGTAAGTCATCTCTACCACTAAAAAGGATCCATACACTAACTGGACTTTATGCTAAAGTCAATTTTTTAATTAAAGATTTGTTATAAGGTCTAAAAAGAAACTCATTCAGGGTCTAACCTGAGGAATGTTTCAGAATAGAGTACCAGGAAAAGAAACTAGATAAAACAGTAAATCCCACTATATTTCTTCACGAGTTCTTCATTCATAATAGTTATGCAACAAGTTTCCTCTTTTAACTGCAGAGTTGCTAAATCAAAAAGCTGACCCACATAGTTTTGGCTCAGGTTTCCCCTAACATCTGTGTTGTGCTTCCGCATTCCCTTCCAATTTTGTCTTCTAATTGTGTTTTTAAGCTACTTCACAAATCCTTTCTGGAAAAATTCAGGGTACAACTAAATGACAAAAACACAAAATAAGAGAAAAAAATATGTAAAACATATGAAATGTTAAAATTTACTTAAACATTTTTTAATGGCCTTAGATGTCTGACAGAAATATATTACATGACCTATAATGCACTGTATTAAAAACAATGATCTTACCCGTCTATGCCTTTCTCTGTCTTTACACTTCTCTCGCACCCAATCAATAGTATGAAAATCATCATATGTGCCAACACCTGGAATCGGTTCATCAAGAAGATCCAGTAGGTGTGTAGAACTATTAATGCTGCCTCCATTTGTCATTGTATAATGAGTTCCTACAGAGGAACAAAGGAAAAATGTTTAATACAAGACAAAAGTCAGTTTTATAACCTTAAAAGTTCACTGGTACGTAATATAGAAAAAGGCTACTTAAAATAACATTCATAAAATAGAGGAAATATTAGGAAAATGTATCTGAAACTTCAGAAGGCAAAAGTTTTCTGTACTTTCAAAGTCATACTTCAGTTATTAGCAAACAGAATATCTAGTCATCTGATGCTCCGGAGAAGAGAATTTTGTGTGACTTACTATTTATTGTTAATTAAGAGACAGGCTCTGTAATGTTAGAAAATGCTTTGTAGAAGACTAGTGAACTTAAAATGGTAATTATCTATCTAGTGAAATGCAAATAGATTCTGGCCAGTAAGAAAGACAACCCTCCAGTTGTGCTTTCTATTATGTTCCTTACAAGCAATTTCCTTTCTTCAGTGAGTATACACATTTCAATCTCACACACCCTCCTCTGAACCAGCTCTGTTATAATGCTAATTCTTTAATTAGAGTTAAATCTCTAAGATTTATTCCCTATGAGTTTTACAAACTTAAAAGAAAGTTCTAAGGACATTAAAAGACACTTGGAGAAAAAGAAACACAAATAACTTTTGCATAGCAAAAATGAGTTTAACAGCTAACATGAAAAGCAAAACAAAATATACAACATTATTTTTTCAACAAGACTGGTAAAGACATAAAAAAGTATGTAATATACTTAGCAAATTATGGACAAAGAACAGCTGTCACAAAATTAATAATTTTAACAAATAATCCTTGTGGCACAACAAAGGCTAGCAAAATGTAATACACAGATCTTGCCACCAACCTAGCAAATTTACCTCTAAAAATTTTTCCCACAGTTATACTTGTATAATCCCGAAAAAATTCCATAAATTATGCACGGTATGGGAAGAACACCTTAATATTTGCTTTACAAAGAACATAATACCATATTACCAATCCTGAAGTGCTCATAATCTAATACAGGAGTCAATCAAGGGCTAGATATTTAGGATTTCTGGGCCACATGGTTACAAAAATTTAGCTCTGCTATAGCAGCACAAAAGCACAGAAATATGAAACTAAGTAAATACAAACATGTTCCAACTAAGTTTTATTTAGAAAATAATGAAGGGTATGATTTGACACATGGACCATACTTTCTTAACATCTGGTTAACGGATTTTATTGCACAAATCACACACACTTAAAGATATTATAAAGAATTTTTCACATAAATAGTATTTATAGTGTAGCTGACACAAAGATAGTAAAAAAAAAATACTGTCCCTGATATTAAGGTACAATTCAATATTGAAGCATTATAAAACAAAACTTTATCACATTAACTGTGTTACTAAGAGATCTTCAGACTACAATGTTTACAAGTTGGTGAAATAAATCTGAGAAAATATCCTAACACTGTGAGTTTTAGGCTGAGTGTGGTGGTGATGTGTGCCAGTAATGTCGGCCTTCAAGAGGCTGAAGCAGGAGGATCACAGTGAGTTTAAGGAAAGCCTGGGCTTCATAGTGAGACTCTGCGAAGGAAGGAAGGAAGGAAGGAAGGAA